>BPLR01007179.1:0-59776 GCA_021605095.1 Caerostris extrusa | reverse complement strand
TAATCTAACTATAAGGCAAATAAAGTAAAATTAAACCCATAAATTTAATATGTAAGGAGTGTTATTTAAGTTGTACCTTCCAGTTATTTACTAATATGTAAAAATAATAGAAATTTATTTTGCAGTTTGATTTTGAAATTTTGTAAAAAACATTTCTTGGGATTCGTTAAATTAACCGAATAACTTACATATTGCAAAATTTTTAAAATTCCTGGGGATACTAAATATTTTTAATGTTTATAACCAATATTTTCTTAATATGTCTATTATTAATCCACTGTTAATTATCTATAATCATTTAATTAATAAATATCTATTAAAATATATTTATTTAGTTTATTAATTATTATTAATAGAGATTTTAATGGATAGGAATCGATTAACAATCACCAATTTTCATAATTGATATTCTACCTCTTTTGCAACTCTATAATTATCAGTTGAAATCAATTACTAAAAAAAAACAATATAAAACCCTATAAACAGAATGCATATTATCTATTTTAAAATTTTATTTAGTATTAATATCAGATATTAAAACTAATACATTTAAATATTTACTTTAAAGATGTGTAGATAATATATAAGTGTATGATAAATAATGTTATAATAATATTATATTTACATATACTTATCACTGCAATTAATACTTGAATTATTTATTAAAAACTAATTTTCACATACAACATCATTTAAAATTAATTTTTTTCTTTATATAAATCATTTGTAAGAAATATAAATATAAGTCATAATTTTTCATATAATTATATACATCATAATGTATATGTATAAATCTAAAAAGCTAATATATAATAAATATATCATAATAAAAATATAATTATATCATAATTTTAATGAAATGTAAAAATGAAATCTGTAATAAAATATGATAATTTGATCTGAAATAATATTAAGCTTGATAAATATTTTAGAATTCATTGTAGAATAAACGCTGCCTATGAGAAATTCTCAAGTTTTTAGCTAATTAAAACAGAAAATTTTTACAACAAAAATATTTGCATATAATAATAAATTCTCCCACGTGGTTTCCTAAATGTTAGCTTACCTGCAATTGCACTAAGCTTCGAGGGAAACCAACTTTATGGGATTCAGTAGTTGAGATATTCCTGCAGAGATTCAGTCACAAATTTTCCATCTCTAGAGCATTTAAATAACATTAGCCTAACAGAGCCAGTTGGAAATTGGGGATTGATATGTCTGGGAAGACAAAACCCTATTCCGATGTGCAGCGTTTGCGTCAGTGAATGGAGCGTCATTTCCATGGTAACGGCTACAAACAAGCGCGTCATGTGTGACAATATCACGCGCCTTTAGTATTAGGGGAAGGATTGTAGTAATTGTTAATGCATTCCCTCACTGATTTCTATTGTTTTTCCAACGACATAGTTGGAAGAAATAACGCATTAAACACGTCTAGCAGGAATTTTATGTTTAGGTAATAAAAAGTAACGCTTAATTAGTTAGGGTAGGTTTTTTTGTGTTTTGTCTCTGATTTAGGAGAAGAGTTATCAAGAATTTCGAGTCGAATGTTTCTTTGAAAATGGTATGGGGACATGTAGAGAAGATCTAATGATGATAGTTTGTTTCTTTGCATTACATTATCTCTGTTTTTAGAAATGCTGACGTAAAGAAAAGTGTGTTCATAGAATTGAAGATGGTAAAGTAATATGATAGATACAGGCGTGCATAAAAAATGTAAAGGGTGAATGGTAAATGTATTCTTTCTTCTGACAAATTTTTTATTTCTTTTAAATGTATTTGTGTCTGGAAAAAATATTTTTAATGTTATAAAAAATAATGCTTTTAAAACATATTTTCTTGCAGAAAAATTTATTTTAGTTGGAAATAAAAAGTAACTCTTAATTAGTTAGAAATAGTTTTTTTTTGTTCTTATTTAGAAGAAAAATCAAGAATTTCGGGTTTAATGTATTGAATGTTTCTTTTTGAATGTATTGAATGTTTCTTTGAATGTATTGAATGTATTGAATGTTTCTTTGAATGTATTGAATGTTTATTAATGTATTGAATGTTTCTTTGAGTGTATTGAATGTTTCTTTAAATGTATTGAATGTTTCTTTGAAAAAGAAAGGGAATGTAGGAGAAGTAGGGATAAATAAGGGAACGTAGTGACATAAGAAGATGTAATAGTGATAGTTTATTTTCTTGCATTACATTACCTCTGTTTGAGAAATGCTGACTTAAAGTGTGTTCATAGAATTGAAAATGGCAAAATAATATGATATTTATATGGCGTGCATAAAAGTTAAAGGTCAAAAGTAAAAGTATTTTATTTCTGACGATATTTTTTTAAATTAATTTGTGTCTGAGAAAATGTTATAAAAAATTAATATTTTTTTTAAACACATTTTGTTATTAGGAAAATTTATTTTTATTTAAAAAATTAGAAGTAGATTAACCTTATTTGTTAATTTGTAATCCCAACAATCTACTATAAAAAAAATGTCTACTTTGGATTATAAAAATTTTCAGGAAAGGAATAGGGTTTGGGAAAAGTTGTAGGGATATTTTGTTTGCAGAAAAATTTAATTAATTTATTATATTTATGTTTATTATTAAAGCCTTAATTTAATATATTTTTTTATTTTCAGCAAATTTATTTATTATGTAATTTATTTAAAACATTTATTTATGTTAATTTATTTAAAAAATTAGTATTTATTATTAAAATTAAATACATTTATTTAATTTTAATTATCATTATTTTGAAAATCGTTAAATTTATTTTTTATATTATTTATAGAATAATAATTTATAAATTATTATTTTGTTTGAAAATTTATTAATTTGTTTCTAGAAAATGTATTAGTTTTTAGATTAATTTATTATTATTATTAGAAAAATAAAAAATATATTAACCTGATTTGTTAACCTGCAATCACTACAATCTACTGTAGAAAAATGTCTACTTCGGATGATAAAATTTTATAGGAAAGGAATAGGTTTCGGGAAAATTTGTAGGAATATTTTGTTTATAGGAAAATTTAATTATTTTATTATATTTATTTTATTTACTGTTATCATTAAAACATTAATACGTTATTTTTATTTAAAAAAAAATTTATTATATAATTTATTTAGAATATTTATTTATTTTAATTTATTTAAAAAAATTATTATTTATTATTAAAATTAAATAAATTTATTTAATTTTATTTATCATTATTATGAAAATTATTAAATTAATTTATTATGTTATTTACTATTGGGTTTGTAGGAAAATTTAATAGTTTTTAGGTTAATTTATTATTATTGAAAAATAAAAAGTATTTTAACTTGATTTATTAATCTGCAATCACAACAATCTACGTAAAAAACGTCTACTATGAATCATAAAAGATTGCGAATAAATATGAAGATCAGCTTCTTCACTCTTAAGGCGGAGGTGGTTACCTAGTGATTATGTGAAGATGTGCATGCCAAAAATAATTTCTTAAAAATTATTGAAATTTTAAAGAATTATCTTGAATAGTAAAATTATTCTAGGTATTTATCTGAAAAGTACGGTATATAGTAGCAGAAAAGATAATTTATAAAAATATCAAACAACTAATTTATCTCATTTACAATTATCATATATTTCGGCTAAATATTTTAATAGGTATAATAATCACATTATCATATTTAATTATTAAATTTGATAATTTAATTACTTCACCTATTTAAATATTTAACGAAAATTTATAAAAAATTAAAAAATATTTAAGAAACATTATTTTTTAACAAATTATTTATAATGTGTATAGTTAAGGTACAATATAAAATAAGCAGTATGTATTGATAAGGTAAGTTCAATATTTAATAATTTGAAGATTTATTTGTTTAGATTTAATGTTAAATTATTTCAGGGAAATCAACTTCATTGTTATTTTGCTAATAAAGACAAAATATGATTTATTTTGTTTAAAAGTCATTAAACATCAAATTTTATTTGTTTAAAAACTTTACTTTTCTTAATTAAGTCTTTTTTTTTTTTTCTTGACTGAGTTGACTTCGTTTGACTGATTTTAATATGTGATTAAATAAAAATTAAAATTTGGAATTTCAAAAATAAAAATGTATAAAGTATTATATATTTTTATAAATATATAATAGTTAACAGTTATAAATAATATAACTATTATAAATCTGAATTTTAAAAATTGTTTTACAAAAAAAAAAATAAGTAGTTATCTATTTATTAAAATATTCAAAATAATATTTTAGAGATTTACAAAACCCTTAATAAAAATTTTGCATCTATTATTGTAATTGAAAATATGACAATATTTTTTTTATTCTGCTTCATTTAAGAACTCTTCGCCTCATATTCTTTCTGTTCAGGAAAAGGAAAAACCTTAAAATATTTTTTGCAACTCTTCAGATGAAAAAAAGAAAATAGTTTCCATTCGATTTCCACAACTTGGTATGTATTGTTAGACTTTCTAAAGAATAGATTTTTCGGAACTTAAAAAAAAGAAAGAAAGAAAAGAAAGAAATCGACTGCCGCGCAACTTCTGAATGAAGGGACTTTCGTGTAGCTTTTTGTTGATTTTTTATTTTTCTATTTTGGGGGCACTTTATTCACAGTGTTTGCTGCGTAGCCTGCAGATTTACATGATCTTATCAGGTCTGTCTCTTTTATCCAGATATTTCAATTTTCAAATATTCAGTATAGATCCAAATTAACATTTCAAGTATTGTAAGTGCTGGTACTTTGTTTGATTAGTGAATTTAATACAATTATAGTCTTTTTAAGACCTTGTATAAATTAAAATAAACTAAGCTAAAAAAATTTGTAAAACTTTATAGTGTGGGTCTGTTTTGCAAAAATATTCTCAATGAATTTAATTTATATAAGGTTTTTAGTTGAAAATGTATTATTCAATAATCTAGTTTTAAGCAATACTAATATAAACTGTTAAACAAAATTTAATTTATAAATTTGGAAAAATATAATTTCTCATATTTGTTAGTATAAAAGTTGAAGAAAACTAATTTTAAATTTTGTTAAATAAAAATCAAAATTTAATTTACAAGTTTTGTTGAGAGTTTAAATTTTGTGATCATAGAATGAATTAATATTTCTGTTTATTTATTTTTGCAATTTGTTTTCATTATTGACAGAAATCTTAATTTTTGTTTATAGAGACATTTTTCTAGTAATAAAATAAGGTAAAATAACTGAGTTCAAAAACTCGTTCAATATACCAAAAACCAAATTCACTACCTAAACATTAGGTATATGTACTGTTACTTTATCACATATATGTGAAATAACATTTACAAAATAACATTGAATCTTTCCCCTGTATATTACTTCCTGTTTTGCGCAATGGATTCTATGATGCGAAACAAATAAATCCCTTTATAAAAGGCCTTAATGCCTACTTCTTTTCGGCTGTATGGTTCTTATTTCAGTGAGAGCTGCAATTATGAAAGAATAAAATATCCAGTGCTATAAATACATTTCGGATATATGCCATGATTGGGGATTTCGAACTGGTAAACTTTGTATAAATAGCTTAGGTATAAGAACTTTTTCATTGTTGTCCTCTTATAATTTCCAGTTAACTATCTGTAAGAATTTGGCTACATAGAGATTAATTTAATAATAAAACTTGACAAAGTTAATTATTTTTTGTTTTTTAAGTGCGTCATTCCTTCAAAGGGCAGACACATTTATTATGGAATGACATAGCACATTTATTACAAACTGCCAGATATCGTATGGGGTTTCCACTAATGAAATGATAAATACTTTTTTTTTAGTTAATTAAGAAAAAATATTAGGGAAACTGCTTAAAAACTAAAAAAAAAAATGTCAGAACATTTTTTCACATAATAATTTTAAACATTTGAAAATTTAAAAAGCCAAATACAATATTCATTTTTATTAGAATAAATGCTTATAATAATGGACAACCAATCAAATCAAATCAATGTTACAGCAAAACAAGAGAAAATGTAAGTATATTTAAACATAATTTAGAACTGAGAAAACAAATTTTATATAAATAACACTTCAAATGAATTAAAAAAAGAAAGATATCACAAACAGAATTCAAATATTTATATCTTTAAACTCAAGAAAATTTCTAAAAAACAAATTAAAAACAATTAAAAATCGTTAGCACAAATGCTCACGAATAACTTATAAGTGGCAAAAGGATGCAGGAAAATATATGTTAAATATGAATTATGAATCACAAATGGGAATAAGAATAAAGAGCTAAGACGATATTCCTCATTCATTATTTTTTTTTGCACATATTGAATTTGAGAGTTTGAAATCACAATTTTAAAAATGCAAAATAAAGTTTTTAGTTAATTAAAAATTACTAATAATATATTTAATTAAATATTACTATTTTCTTCTTCGTGATCTCTGGCTATTCACCAAATAAAATGATAGCAAAATGAGATAAAAATTAAACTATCAAGAATTACAGTTTTTAGGTTTTAAAAATGTAAACAGGCATACAAATATCTTGGTTTATATTATGGGTTGCGTATTTTTGAAATTCATTAATAAATAGCTAATTAATTAAAAAAATTCCCTGGCAGAAAAAAATATTGAGATTAAAAATACAAATATTAATAATGATTAATTATTTCCATATTATAGTCTTATATTAAAATAAATTTTAATGATTCCTGATATAAAGATGAGAGAGTAGGACTTCTGTTAACTATGGACAGCCAGGAGGTCATCGCAACGACAGGAAAAGAAGCAAAGTAATGTAATTAGCTGTCTAGCAATCCGCGTGACGGCGCTACTCAAACATTCAGGCCAATCACACGTGGATCCAGTACGAAGAAAGCTATTTGTTTTATCTGCCTCTAGTCGGAAAGAGGAATGCAAGCACTAAAGAGTAATTGCCTTTTATTCAATATAAGCGATAAACTTCGATGCCAGCCTTGAATATCATTAAAATAAAAAACCTTTTTTTTAAAATAAAATATTACATCAAGCAGCTTATATGGTACCATTGCATGCATCGTAATAAATGATTGAAGGTATAAATATAATTAGACTTCATTTAATTTAAAATTAAATTAAATGATTACAGAAACGTTAAAATCAAATTAAATTATTATAGAATGTTAAATCACGCTCATATGTTTTTAAAAGTGATAAAAACTGAATTGATAGAAAATTTATAAGTAATCTGTTTTGGACAGATATCACTTTTATTTAAAATTTTCACGCTACGTCATAAAATGAAAGGCAAGAAATAAATTGAAGAAATGGCTTTTATCCCAAATGATAGTTACAGTGTCTTAACTTGTAATCATTCTACCTTGTGGTGTTTAGGAGAAATGATTAGTTGGGCTATATACTCTCACCGAGAGAAGAAGTATATTTTGCACATCCTTGGCGTAGCTGATTATCAGGTCTTCGGCGTAGAAGTGGTATCTTTCACGATTCTATAATATATATATATCTTTTTAAATGTATATATATATATATATCTTTAAATGTGTTGAATATTGTATGTACGTGGTGTTTGTGCATGTGTAAATAAAGCTGAGAATACTCCAACTGTCCTTCAAGCATTTCAAGCCAACCACACCCAGTTAAAATCTGGTTGCCCAACCTACACACTACAAATATAAGAAAGTATCAAAAATTATTATTATTATTATTACTATTATTATTATTAGTAGTAGTATTATTTGAATATTTTATCAAAAGAAGAATATAATTTTTATGAGCAGACTTAATCATTAATATGTATGTTATCTTGTCTAACTCATCGTCGATAAAGTAAAAAATTAAGCTATTATAAAAAAAAAAAAAATTACTTACTAATGTCAAAGGAAAAAAAAAAAAAAGAAAAAAGAAAGAAAAACACCAGGAAAAACACATGAAAAATGACATCCCTGAAAAGACGAACATAGGTCTTCCAGTTCTCATTCCCAAATTTCACAGCAATTTCATACGAATATTCCCAGAATCTTTGACAATGAAATGTAGGTATATGGGCATATTTAACGTGAGGTCTTCCAAGATGCTCTAACTTCCAGTGCTATTGCAATCACTTTTTGTAGAGATTGGATGACAGTCAGTGGAGAATATAGTAAGTAGCTAGGCTGAATCGACTCTCATAAGTGAATAAAGCTGTTCCTCATTATGGTCCAAATTCAACTTTGTAAAATCCTACTGTACACAGGGATATCCAAAATAACAAATCACAAATAGGGAAGTAAACGACAAATGGTAAGTGATCTCTGCTATGTAGACTCCTCAAAATATCAGCTCTTGAAAAGCGAGTTCATGAAGTTCATGAGAAAGCTGTATATCTAATTTAAAATTGAATTTTTTTCGAATTTCATTTTTTTCTAAAAGAGTTAAGTGATATATTGCTAAAATAGCACTTTTAGTCTGAGAATACGGGGGCCCGATGGCCGAGTGGCTAGCGCTCTGGTTGCTTGTAGTGGTTCGAAATTTACTTTCAACCGTAGGTCCCGGTCTAATAGGATCGTAGAGAGCTGTAGGGAGTAGTGTTACTCGTGTCCGTAGCATATCTTCAAATTACGCGTGCCCCCTGAGTAGTGCTAAATGAGTAACAGCAGTGCAGCCTTTGTTCATGGCATAAAGATTGTCTATGCCAACGGTCGCATACCATGCTGAATATACCGGTTCTCGTTAGATCACCGAAGTCAAGCATCATTGGACGCGGTCAGTACTTGGGTGGGTGACCTCCTGGGAACACCGCGTAGCGTTGGCATTCACAAATTTGGGACCTGAATGGCCGAGTGTCTGGCGCTCGGTGCCACAGGTTTCGGGTTCGAACCCCCGGCGGTGCCATGGATGTTTGTAGTGGTTCGGAATCCACTTTAAGCTGTAGGTCCCGGTCTCCTTTGACTGTAAGAGCGTCACGGAGCCAAGTCAGATTTCTACCTACAGGTGCTCCATCACAACAGAAGCTGCTTCCTTCCCCTTCAATCATGAGTACGTATGAGATCGTGGGCTTGGCCAGCCAAGTGGGATAAGAAACAGCAACAACAGATTAACTGTCTCTGTATTGCCAGCTGCATTATCACAACAGCAACAGTCTCAGAATACTTATATAGTTTCATATATAAGAAAAAAAAACTATCTATTTAGGATCTATCTACGAGTCTATTTTAGACACTCTGTAGCAATCACCATCTAGTCTACTAATTTTCCCCGCATGTCTATAAATTATGACAATCTTGGGAATTAAACTGCTGTTTACTCGCACGCTACGTTTCGCTGGTTATCAATAAGCCATGCGTGGAATATAATTTTATCTTAATCATCGCAAATTATAAGTTATCTCAAAAGTTTATCATTGAGGAACACCAATGAAAAATCCGCCTGTTGCTTCTTTTTCAATTGCAAAAAACATCAGGAAATTACATAATAAAAACATTAATTCTAAAAGGAAATTGAGCCCTCCGCAAAGTTCTTCAGGGACATCAAAAAAAAGAAGAAAAGAAAGACGCTGGTGAGATTTCAAGAACTCCTAAAATTCCTGAAAAAAGATTTCTATAGACGAAATAAAAAAAAAAAAAAACAACGAAAGACAGAATCTTCTCAAATTGATTAAATTCTTTTAGACTTTCCTTTTTCTTTGATTAAGAGTGACGTGGACTTTTCCTTGCTGCTATAGAACGTACGACGCATCGGGTTTTAAGCAATTGCTCAAGGGATATTTCAGCAACAATCCGGGACTTGCAGAATAACATCGATAGAAACGTGACTTACGATCTGGAAGTTGTCATTCCACGTTTTTGTTGGAGAGAATGGCCGTACATAGATTTTGATTGAGGAGTGAAAGTGCTATTTTTGAATTGTAGTTTCTCTTCAGAATTATAGAGAGGAAAGAACACTGATTCGATATCTTTCTGTTTTTTAGTTCTAGTGATATATAATTCAGGAAGAGGTAAAGTTTCGGGGAAATTTAAGTATCTCAAAAAAAAAAGGTTATGGTTTTTAAAAATAATTTATATCTTCATATCAAAACTTTTTTATTAACATTTACCAAAAGTACTTTAAAATTAGTATTTTAAATTTAATAAAATTGATTCTTTCTATCGTTTATTTATGAGTAAATTGTATTAGGATTTCGGACGAGATAGCTTTAAAAATTTGAAGTTATATTATATATATTAATTTTTTATAAATATTTTTTTTCCTAAATGGATAAATCATTAAGAAGTAAAAATAAAATAGGAATAGAACTTTCAAATTTAAAACTAATTAATTAATTTAAATAAGTATCTCAAAAAAGGATTATAGCTTTTAAAATAATTTATGATATCGTCATATCAAACAATTTTTATTAACATTTACCAAATAGTACTTTACATCAGTATTTTAAATTTAAGAAAATTGATTCTTTTATTCTTTATGTATTAGTAAATTGTATTATGATTATTACGAGATAATTTTAAAAAGAAATTTAATGTTATATTGTATTAATTAATTTTTGATATATTAATTTTTTTATTAAATAGAAACAAGTAAAAATAAAAAAGGATTACAAATTCATATTTAAAATTAATGTAGACATAATGGCATGTTAAGTTATTTTCCCCTTTTATGTTTGAACAGCAGTCCTGTACTTAAGAAAGTGAGAAACGTTTTCTTAAAAAGAGCACGTATAAAGAGCACGAAAATGTCACAATATAGTTGTTTTGACCTAATGCAGCAAGCAATACAGAGACAGCTAATCTTTTATGCTATAAGCAAAGACTGCACCACTGTTACTCATTTAACACTACCCAGGGTGTAGTGTGCCGAAGATATGCTACAGATACGAGTAACACTGCACCCACAACGCTCTACGATCATATTAGATTAGGACCTACGGTTTAAAGTGGATTTCCGAACCACTGCAGACATACATGGCACCGCCGAAACTCGAACTCGAAACCTGTGGTATTGAGCGCAAGACAGTCGGCCATCAGGCCCCAATATTTATTTACTTATTTATTTTAATTACATTTCAGAACTAATTACATTTCAGAACTAATTACATTTCAGAACTAATTACATTTCAGAACTAAATACAAGTAACTGTAGTTTCAATTGACATGCTTCAAAATTCCAGTTAAAATATCTTTCTTCTGAGTTGTTTAATAGTAATCGATATAATAAATCTATTGTATGTAGTAAAATCACTTCTACTTTCCTCAATACATTTGCCATGAAAATACTCAAGTTAAAGAAGGGTAATTTAAAAAAGATTAAAATAATGAAAACATCTGCATTGCAGTTGAAAAATAGGAAATTGTTATTTTCCAATTCCGGGTACTTTGACCTGAGGTCATCAATCTTTAGAACAAAAGATCTATAACGTATTTAATGTTAAGAATGTTTAATGTTACACAACGAATGTTTAATGTTGCACTGCGAAAGGAACCGAAAAGTTAATATGTTTATTTGGTACAAAAATGAATAAATAAAAAGAATTATACAATGATAAAAAAAATGTTGCGAATGAAACAGTATAAAGAGTATCAAAATATTGCAGAACCTATTATATCTTTGCGTGTTATAAATGACAAAATAATATTCTTACACGATTGACAAATATATTTTAAATGCTTTCAATAACTTATATCAATTATGATATCAAAATACAGGTCACGCAATAATTATTCACTGACTCACGAAATACACAATTATCTTACCTTGATTGTTCCCAAGTGAAATGAAATCATGCAAAAATTTCACTTTCGTTTTTACATCAGAGTCGACGTCATATGCTGAAGGAATATAATTGGTCGTGACATCGGGCACGGGGTGTGTATAAATTGATAATCCCATTAAACATTGTTAGCTTTCTTGCACCTCATCTTTTTACTATCTTTATGAATGACATTCCTCAAAAACCTAACATTTCTCTCTGTCTTTTTCGCAGATGATACTGCTATTCTTGTTCAAAATAAAAATACCAATTATACTGCTTTTATGCTTCAAAATTATATTTATCTTCTTGAAAATTGGCAAACTAACTGGCGTATCAAACTCAACGTTACTAAAACTGAAGCTGTCCAATATACTTGGAAACGTCCTAATATTCCTAATATTACTATTTTTAACACTCCTATAACTTGGTCAAATGAAGCAAAAATACATTGAAGTCATACTTGACAAGCATCTTACCTATCATTCTCACGTCAATTATATCAAAAATAAACTCAATATGGCTATTAAAAAACTATACCCTCTTATCTCTCACAATAGTCATATCAACATTGATACTAAAATTCTTATCTATATGGTCTACATGCATCCCATTATAACATATGCCAGTCCAATATGGCGATCCGCTTGCAAATCTAGAATCAAAGATATTCAAACTCTTGAAAATAAAGTATTACGCATGTCAGTTGATGCACCATGGTTTGTCAGAAATAAAGTTAATCTCGGAGATTCTTTCAATTAAAAATTTTATTCACAAGCTAGCAACTAATTTTTATAATAATATTCCTAATAATCCTAATACTCTGCTCAAACGCCTTCCTGATTAGACATTACTCTTCTCATCAATAATAAACGTCCGCGTACTTCACTGAACATTTTAAATAAATAATGCACTCAAGAGCCACAATATTATGACCACTACATTTTGCAATGAACTCGCCTGGATGACGTGTAAGGCACATGATCAGGTGGAAGTGGTATTTAACTGCTGCTGGAGAGTCTGAAGAATCATTCTTTCAGTTGCTTCTATGTGTGATGGGAAAGGCTGCGGATCTAAGCGACTTTAATAGAGGGCAGATTGTAATGGCTCGAAGGCTCGGAACAAGTATTTCCGAAACTGCATGACTCGTGGGATGTTCGCGATCTACAGTTGTTAGTACTTATGCAAAGTGGATGAATGACGGTGAAACCAGCAGTAGCCGACATGGTGTTGGACGTCCACACGCTATCAAAGAAAATGGTCGTCGGAGACTGTCTCACATGGTGAATCACAACCAGACAGTGGCTCAGCTGACAGCCCAATACAATGCGGGGCCAAGTAGAATAGTATCGGAGCACACTCTTCAGCGGACACTGTTGGATATGGGGTTACGCAGCAAACGTCCCACTCGTGTGCCTTTGCTGACCAAGCGTCATCGCCAACTGCGCCTGCGCTGGGCCCGGGAACATCGTGACTGGTCCATGGATCAGTGGGAGAGAGTTGCCTGGTCAGATGAATCACGGTTTGTCATTCATCACGCTGATGGCCGTGTCAGGATACGCCGTCTTCCAGGCGAACAGTTGCTCTCTCAATGTACAATAGGTCATACACAGGCCGATGGCGGCGGTATTATGCTCCGAGGGACGTTCTCTTGGGAGTCTCTGGGACCACCGTGGTTGTGGTAGAGCAGACCATGAATGCTACAGGGTATCTGAACATCATTGCGGACCAGTTGCACCCTTACATGGCCTCTGTTTTACCAGCTGGAAATGGAATGTTCCAACAGGACAACGTCCCTTGTCACAAGGCTAAAATTGTGTTGGAGTGGTTCCAGAAACATGATGCTGAATTCCAGTTAATGTCCTGGCCACCTAACTCACCGGATATCAATCGATAGAACACATTTGGGATGTCCTGGGACGGCAGCTCAGAGTTCAAAGACCACCAATTCGCAATATCTCGGATTTGCGTGACCGTTAAAAACATCTGGTACAATCTGTCTCCGGCCATCTACCAGGACTTGTGGCATCCATGCCAAGGCGGATTGAAGCTGTGTTGCGCTCCAAAGGTGGGGCCAACTCGTTATTGACAGGCGGTCATAATGTTTTGGCTCTTGAGTGTATTTTTATCAGCTCTCTCTATTTGTTATTTTATTTATCCCTATATTTGTATTTAAATTCTAATTTTTTTTTTTCCTTTTATATATATTAAGCAAGCCATATTTCTCTTACAATATCATCTTCAATGTAATCATCCAGATAGAAGTGCAGGACAACTAACGCTGCCAATATACTCGTTAAAGTCAAATTGTGCATTGTTAGCTTGATGGGCGGCTGGCTTGCTTGATGTAGTTGTAACTGTTTTTATCCTTTATGTTAAATGTAATAAACTTTACTTGTTTAAACTAAATAGCTGTGAGTGATTCTTATAACGCACTACACCACTATACTCTACTATAAAATTCCCGTCATTAATCATAAGATCTGAAATGTTATTTTGAAAATTTCTCATTTACAAGCAATATTTTATGAGATTTTTTTCTACTTCAGTCCAAAAAAGTTTAATTCGAAATCATGATAAAAATTTATTTAATTTTTGTTTAGTTTAACACATTTTTAATCACAAGCAATGGATTAGATTACAAATATAACAAAAATAGTATTTACAGAAATTAGTTTTAATTAAAATACTATTAATTATTATATTTAGGATAAGAAAAAAAGAACTTTTTATTGAATACATGAAACTCTATAGTTTATTAATTAGTAAAAATACTTAATTTCATGAATTTTTAAATATGAAATATTTCTTAGATAATTGGTTCGATATACACAAAAATTTGAAAATAGATAAAAATACTGACTTCTGTCCATTGAACTTTTTTTCTCATGTGATCTTGTGACCTGATGACCAATTGGATAGCCTTCTGACGCTTGGTGCTTCAGGTTTAAATACTGGAGTGGCATGGGTGTTTGTTAGTGGTTCGAAATCCAAGTTAAAGTGTAGATCCTAGTCTAATTAAGTCAAAATGTGCAAAAAATGACCTTAGGGCGATAAACCAAACCATACCAATTAAGTGCTCTTAAAATGGCAAACGGCAGCATATATAGAAATATAGAATGAGACTGGCAATTTGAAAATGGTTATGAATTATCTGAGATAGCTTCTTTGATATAGATATGAGATAGCTGTTTAGAGATTGACAGAAAATTTGAATCGAGCTATAACTTGTCATCGAAATATTATGGTTTTATTCTTGGGGGAAAAGAATATATAGAAAAGAAGGGCGGAAATTTCATCGATGAATTGATTTCTCGTTAAGAAGTTCTAGTCAAATAAATGTGGCTCAAAATTGCTTTGAAAGAAAAGAAGTTTAATGGGTTTGTATGACATCTTTTTTTCATTTAGTTTTACTTTATTGTGATTGCTAAAATTTTGGTTATTAAAATTAAAATTCTTTTTTTTTTTTATTGCAATTAAAACCATTCGTAAATGACATCCTATGAAAATTTTCTTTTAAATCCATCAGACTTGGTTGCTAGTCAATTTTAAAGCGATGATTGGGCTGATTATATATATATATATATATATATATAGCATATATTAGGATCGCAACATCATATTGGAAAGCATCTGCCATTTCATTAGGATCGCATAACTATATAGAATTTTTTTATTAAATATAAAAAAAAAAATTCTATATAGTTGAGTTGAAAATATTGAAAATTGTACTGAAAATTTGAAAATAGTATTGAAATTATATATTGAATATTGGAAATTTTTATGTTTTGAAAATTTGAAAATAGTTATTACAGAGAAAAAAAGTTTATTAGAACATATTTAATATACTTTCATGAGAATATAAAGAAATCAAAAGGAAACAAATTTAAAATTAAAACTAATCATCTTTTTATGAAAAAACATTTTTACTAAAAAGTTAGACGAAACCATACTATTTAGCAATTTAAAAAAGGAAGAAAGATAGCAAAATATCTGCTGCTTTTTATTCATGGAATGGTTCCAATTTCGTTGCTGTTAAATGTGTAAAGTGTATACGTTTTAGATTTTTATTAGACATATCAATTCCCCCTGATTTATATATGTACTTTTTGTGTAACGTAACTGATACGAAAAATAAGTCGCCAAATCTACGAATTGCATTCATAATCGTTCCAGACTCGCTGTGGTAAAAACTCGCAAGCTAGCATGCGAGGTGAACACTAGAATGTATTTGAGATAATGCTTTGCAGACAATGGTTTGAGACAATGGTAATCGACTTTTAGAAATGAGCCGATTCAAAGGATATTTGTAATAGCATTCTCAAATTCCTTTTGGTGTAGAATTTTTTTTTTTTTTTAATATATTCCATAATATATGCAGTTATATATCCCTTGTAAATTTCCCCAGAAGGTATTTATCCATCTTTTTGCCATAAAAAACAATTCGCGATCTATTTTGTCAGACAAGAAGATCCTGATGTTAAAAAAGGATAAAAAAGTAATAAAAAAAAATTTTTTTTTTAAAAGTCATTCTACTTTTTTCACACTATATTGCAGAAAGTCCTTTATAAATAATTTTCATTCATTTTTTTAAGTTTATCTGGCGCCATCTATTGGTAGATACATGTAAAACTTAAATCTATAAAAAAACTATAATTAATTAATTAAATTTAATTACTGAATTAATATTTGAAAAAACTGTATTAACATCCAGTGTCATCCACTATAAAGTTTAAAAAAATGCATTTGAACTTGAGTGGATGAATAAAAAAATATTTTATGAACGATTGAAAATTTGAAAAGAGATGTATATAGGGAGAGTGTGAGCTAATAGAAGGGAATTGAAGAAAAAATATCTAAAATTACTGAATTGGAAGAAAAACACTTTAACATGTTCTTAATTATAAATTCCATTTGTAGAAATATTGAATATACGAAAAAATATTCAACTATATACATTTAATTTTAATTTAATATGTCATGTTTATAAGTCAAGAATTTTGGAACTTTTTCTAAAGTTTAACTACTGGGGGTCGGCTTATATAATCTCGCGGAAAAACGTAGGTAATTTTCTGTTAGTCGGGAGAAAGAGATAAATCGACAAATATCACCAAATATAAGTACAGCACATTTTATTTATTTAGTTTATATTTTTAAGTTCAAGTTTTACGAAAAAAATTACATAGATTATTCATTTTACTTTAGTTATATAAGTTACATAAATTATACATACATAATTTCATACAATCATTCATCAGTGTATACATTCATTCATCATTCGTTTATATTCATAGAAAAAAAAATTGAAATTTTATTTATGTTTTGGGTTTTTTTTGAATGTAATCTAATTAAAAAAAATATTAAATATATACCATATTGCTGGTTTCTTTTTCCCTTTAGTCTTTTCACTTACACTAGGTTTTTAAATACGTACGGAACGTTTTGAATTTTGGAAATAATTTTTTTTTTGAAAAAAATAAAAAAAAGTCATACATACCACAGGGTTTTCTTTTCACCTTTTTTCCTTATTTTTTTTATACGGATTGGAAAATGCTATATTAGAGAAAAAAAAAAAATAATTATTTTTCATTTTAGTTTCTGAAATAATTCAAAAGAATATTATATTTATATCATTAGAATACCAGGAAATACAATTTTTTTTAAACATAATTAACATCATTCATTTAGAGTTTAACACTTAAAAACGCATTTTAAAACAGATTTCTACTTTCTGACACACTTTCGCCTACAAATCTGAAAAGTGTCAAATACATCCTGATAAGTGCGAAGAAATTGCCGAGGGCATAATTAATTCAGACGGAAAGATGTAGTCTTCCGTCTAATGGACCTGCGGCAATGTCTCGTGTCAACATCATTCTTCTAGATTTGCTCAACAAATTGAGCTTACGGATATTTGCCAGCCGTTGATGGGATTAATCGGATGCAGATCTGAATTACATGCATGCAGAATGAGACAAAATGCATGTGAGATCAATTAGTTTTCGTAAGATTTCATTCATCATTGAAAGGAAGACTGTATTGATAATTTCAGAAGATGCATCTATGTGCATTCATTTAATGTTATAAAGTTATTATAAGGGCTAAATTTCTAGAATAATAAGTGAAAATATACATTATTTGATTTAATTAGTTAAGACTTGAATAAATTTTTGTCCAAGGTATTTTAAGAAAAATGCTTTATTTTTTTAATTTACTTTATTTTTGCAGCATTTTTATTTAAAGCTTTGGAAAGCGTAAAATATAAATTATATATCTTTACAATTAATTTAGATGTATTTTCTTTACCCTTAAATATATTGAAAATAACGGCATTTGCTGTTTATTATTTAATGACAAATTATTTATTTAATGTTTATAATCTTTTTTTAATGAATCTTTAAACTACAAGATCTGCATTCCAGAATAAAATTATATGAAACTGATTCTCAAAAAGGAAATTATAAGCTTAATATATATATAAGTTGGAGTATATCTCAAAAAAGTAGATTGAGATTGAAGAAGTAGAAATCCTGCTGGAAGAAGATTACTTCAACTTTGAAAGGTCTCGGATGTAAATTCCAGCACCTCAGGCCAGAGCTTTTAATTGATTTAAGAGCCAATTTTTAGAACATTTCATTGCTTATAATTAAACCCATTATACATATTTGAAAATTTAAAAAAAAAAAAAGCTCATCTGCAGGAGTTTGCATTTGCATTTGAAATTGAGTTCTAGATTATATTTAAATGTTTTATTTTGTATTTTTAGAATAGTTTTGTATCAAAATATAATTTTTATGTATGCAGCCTACTATTATTTTTACTATTCAACCTACTATTATTTCTATGTATGTAACCTATTCATTAATTTGTGACACATTTTTTTTTGTCCACATACATAAGTATACATACATGTTGTATATTATTTTAAAAAAAAATTAAAATCAACATTAATTATTAATTAACTCGATATTAAGTGATTATTATTGTTGTTTCAATGTAGAATACTCGGCATATTATATTAATATAAAAACTAAAAGCAACAAGAGAAGTAAAAAAAATTTGTCCAAGCTTTAAACTTGTCGAATCATTACATTAATCACAATGAACTCGTTGAAAATAAAAATACTAAATAAATAATAATATCAAATAATTTAAGTGTCTTCATTCAAAGCATTTATTACATGCTGCTGTACAAAAATACTCTCTATTTCGGTCAAGTTAGAAATCTCTTCCATGCTATTGTTAAAACATTCACATGAACCATTTCTAAAACTCCTCCAGCGTTGGTGGAGATAATTATGGTCATCATATTAGAATAGATGTGGAGAATCAGAGTCTTTGAAATGTTTTAAAACAGATATTAAACTATCATGTCGTAGAAAGTCAGTCAATCCGAAATTTGGATGTCTAGGACATCATTTCCCTGAATGTCTTGGGTACTACAACACGAATCAGGTATCAGTGGAAAATCACCTATCAATATTCAGTGAAAACTCACATATCCGGTATCCGATGGAGCTTACCTTGTCACCCTTCCAAAATTGCTTTTCACAAAACGTAACTGCAATGCAGCACTATACCTTGATTTGGTTTGTCCCTCTACAGTCATTTTGGGCAAACTTTAGTGTAATTAGACTGGGACCTACAGCATAATGTGGATTCCGAACCACTAACAAATATCCATGTCATCAACAGAATTTAAACTTGAAGCTTGAGGTACCATATATTGTATCTTAAATAAGGTTGTACCTGTTGCAGTTTGGTGTTCCTGTGGCGAATAATTACTTTTGTAGCATTTAGACAGCATAACTGATCTTTCTTGAAAGTTCAAAAACTGTTTTTTGTTGGCTTTGATAATTTCTCAGAGTCCAAAAGAAAATAAGTAGAAAAACGAAAATATGAGGACAATCAAAATCCACCTTATTGCTGCCTACTGTTCCATTTTTATACTCTTTACTTGTTTTGACACACTTATAAAAAATAAAAACTGAAACGTAATATCAGTACTTACTTTTGTTATTAATTATTGTACATCATGGGTAAAAGCAAGTAATGCAAATGTAAATTCGAGGAATTTTTTTTTTTCAAATAGCTGGTTTGAATTGATGTAGTGCTTTACCAAGAAAACAAAAACATCTTATGACGCAATCTGCAATTCTGATGACCGACATATTTAGGCCTGTTTTAAGAAAAACATATTCGCTGTACCCCTAACGCTACAATAATGGCGTCGTTTAAGATTTCAAAACCTTAAAGCACAGTCATGAAAAAAAAAACTAGAAATAGAAAGTACTTTTAATGCTCATGGAGCTAGCTTTAACATTCGTGGCTATTTGAAATAAATGTGCCACTAAACGTAAGGATTAGAAAGAAAAAAACATGAAAGCAGTGAATTTCAGTGAATGTAGGAATAATATGTGATAAAAAATCAAATAATGTTTTTACCTAGAGTATTCCCTTATTAAAATTTTTAAATACTTGAAGTACACTAAAATTATATTTCATCCATTTTGATAAAACTTGAAACCAATTTCAATTTTATTCTTGAAAAAAGATCATGCTTTTTTAAATAACCAAATTTATTATTACCTTTAATATATTAGCAAAGTTCTGAAAATTTTCTAACATTTATGAAACTTGTCTATATTTAATTTCGCATGTGTTAAATTTTATAGATTAAACAATAAAAAAAATCTTGCAAAAAATCACATTATATCTTCTATTTATTTATGAAAATTCTTATTTCAAGTGTTATTTGTATGATTTAATTGTAACAAATCCATCTTTACCAAGACTGCATCAGAAGGTTATGGTTCTGTACACAAGAGGAGAAAACGTAAAACCGATTTCACACTGAAAACTAAATTGTAAAATGGATAAAGAAAGAAGCATTTTTGTAATGATATTGTTTATAACGAAGAAAGTATTTTCGTTCATTGCATGTGAAAATTTTTTAATATGCAATGAACGAAAAAATATATTGTTTTGTTACAAAAGAGCAATAAAAATCTAGGTCTCCTATTGGCTTAAAAGTTTTTTTTCTTTCTAATGCAGTTGGCAAACACTTAGACAGCTTGGTCTTGAATGCCTTAAGGCAAGAGCTGCACAGACGTACTCACTTTTTGCATTACTCAGGGGGCGCGTGTAACTTGAAGATAAGCTACGGACGCGGAGTAACAATGCCCCCGCAACGTTCTACGGTCATATAGACCGGGACCGTATTCGAACCACTACAAACAACCATGGCACCGCCGGAAAACGCCGAAACTTGTGGTACCGAGCGCCAGGCTAGCCACTAGGCCATTCAGGCCCCTATTGGCTTAAAGTCAATTGCATAATTCTGCCATCGTGGAGTTTGAAAAAATTCATGGTCACTATGGAGAGAGAGTCTCCAAGTCACCATGGAGAGTTAGAGATTTGAGAAGGAGTATGGGTTTACAGAAGTTGATGTACTACGCCTAGAGCGTTTGATATCAGATGGAAATCTGCCTTCACAAGTACGCTAAATGTTGGATTCCCACTAAAACTTGGACAGTGGAATTTTTTTTTTTTTTTGTCGACACGTTTTTCATCAAAGTTAACATTTTCCTATCAGTAAAAATCAGGTTTGCTATTGATTTAAAAGTTATCTTTCAGTCTTCTGTAGTAATCTTCAGTCGATTATGTAGCTTATCAATGAAATTCAAGTTGAAAGGCAATTGTAAATGTGCTGGAGAACAGAAAACACTTTTTATTGGCTGACGTTGTACGTCGTGAATCTGATGAGAAGCCAGTTTAAGTTATTTCTTCCATGAGAAATGCAGGGATAACTGCTGCTCATTTGCATTTATTTCAGAAAAAAAAGCATCAAATCAATTTGTCTGCCCATGTCAGATTCTCTTACAATTACCACCGAGACTACTTATTTTTTCTATGCAACTACAGAACCAAGTGGGAATTGAATTTTCTAGCTTCCATATCCTTCATTGTGTCAAAAACTAATGCATGGCTAATATTCAATTAAGGATATAGAAAGTCCATTCTAATATATCAGATAATTATAATGCTTGATAACAAGTTAATTTCTAACTAGTCGTGATAAATTATTGGATCCTCTATTATAATGTTAAATACAAAATCAATGGTTTAGTCATAGTTCAAAGCCTAATTAACAGTCTCAAAGGAATATGTATGTAAAGAAGTCTCTTTCGATTGTGTGGTAGCGTATGAAGGAATTGTTCATTATGATTAAGTGTCAATCAGTTAATAAGCACTGAAGTTTATTAAAGGCTAATAGATGTTACCATTGCTTAAAGAATTTATGAAAGTTCACACTACAAAATCACAAAACAAAAATTAACAAAACTTTTTACAACTCTCATCAGACCTGTCATATTGTATAGCAGTGGATGCTGGCTATTAATAAATGCAAATGAAGAAAGACTTTTAATTTTTGAAAGAAAAATACTTTGAAAAGAGTTTGGTCCAAGCATTAGAGAATGATAGACGGAGTATTTTGTTTAACCATGAAATTTATGGAAACTGTAGGCAATCTAATATTATCATGGTCATCAAATGCTTTTTGCATCAGATGGCTTGGTTATAATTTTAGATGTGATAATATGAGTCCTGTTGAAAAGATGACTTCTGTAAATGTAAAAAGGGTACCAGGAAAAGAGATAGACCTCACACAGGATAGATAGATTGAGTAGAGGCAGACCTGTAATAGATTGTAATTAAGGAGAAGTTTAAGTAAGTAAAGAATAATAAGAAGTTTATTGCCAACAGTTAAAACCCATTAAAGCCTTTTTTGCAGAAGAAACCCAGGCCTTTAGAAATAAACAAGTAATAATCCTGCAGCTTGGCAATGTCAAATCCTACACATCAAGAAGGAGTAAGCTTTACCCCATCTATTTTTCTGACTTTCTTTCTACAATATACCTTTTTTTTAGAACTTTATACAATTATTTTTAGAATTTATGGTTGACTTCAAAATAAGATGTTGAAAAAAAGTTTAATGTTTTTCAAAGCAAAAATTAAATAAACTTTTTAAAAAAAAAAAAAAGCTATCAAAAAGAACTAATGAGAATATTGGAATGGACGCCTATGTTGAAGATTAAATAAATATATATGTTTGGCTAATTTTAATGGTTTCACTTCAATCAAAGCTTTCATTACAACTTAATAACGTCGAAATAAGTTAATTGAATGATAATCAAATTACCTTCTTTAGATAATTCATTAATAAAGTTTGACCACATTTAGTAAGAGTGAGGTTACTCAATTGCAAATGCTGAGTCAGACACTAACCCAAGAGTTGAAACGTGTAACCGTTTTGCATGTGAGTGGCGCGACATAATACATTTCGGACTTCATCTCTGAGGTGATCAGAGCTGCAGAAAGGGAACTGGCATAATTACGAGTTCTCTGAATATCAGTGTGGAATAATGATAACCCGTTGGAGACTCGATTCCGCACCACTACTCGCCTGACACGGTGCGAGTGGCCGCTTCTTCCGCCATTCAATCACATGGTGACCGAAGAGTTTGCAGCGCTCACTTTGACAAGGTTCATCGTGATAGGGCCAGTTTTATAATGGGTTTCGTTTTTAACTGATAAGAGAGATTTTACAACTGGTGAAAGTCTATGTTAATTCCTTATAAATTTAGATAAGTGATACTTATATAGAAATTAATATTTAAAAATTAGAATGCACTGCTGTTGTGGGCTGGCAATAATCACTAAAACTTATCTCGAGGATACACATAAGAAAAATATATTACATATAAATATTGCATATTCATATTCATATACATATTACATTTTCAAAATATAATAAACACTGTAATAAAAAAACAAATAAAGAATTTGATATGTTAAACTAGTATAATAAATATTTTTATTTTTTTTATTGTTCGATTTTCATACAATCATGTCAAATAAATATTTGTTCACAAATATGTGTTGACCCCTAGCGCATATTAATGTATTATTTAACAATAGTTTCAGCTACTTTATAAAAATATACACTACTTTTATACATAATATAACATAATACATTTACACATAATATATTTTATACATAAATATATACTACTTTTAAAAATATATATCTAATAAATATCAGTACACTAAATGAAGAAACATGTAGATGCATTATAGAAATTAAAGATTTTTATAAAACATAATATTATTCGCACTAAGCCAAGATCAGTTGATAAATATTGAATATGTAGTAATAGTGACAATAAAGTGATAATTAGACAAATTAAAAAATACCCGAAGAAATATTTTGCTATTTTAAAAAGATAAAGAGATAACTTTTAACACAATTAATACAGCAAATTAAATATTCAGTTTAATAAAATCTTATTCTTTTACCATAAATAATCAAATTTTGGTGAAAATTGAATTTTACTGGATTATTTTTGAGAATCTATAAAATTCGATATTAAATTGTATCAAATTGCTGTGAAGATCTAATGACAAAAATTTGTGGAAAGAAATAAGATTCATGTTAAATGACAAAAAAAAAAATAAATTTCATGTTTTGATTTCTATGAAAAATAAATTTTCTATCACGTCTGACAAAAATAAATTGTTATTGAAATTAATATTCTGTGAGTGAGGGTATTTTACATACTTGAACAGTAAAATAAAAGAACTTGATTTCAATTCAACCAACTCAATTTATCAAAAGCCTCAAAACCTCTTTGAAAAATTAACTATAAAAAATACATTAGTTTTTAAAATAAAATATTAGTTACAGAAATATCTGCCCTTTTTTTCATATAATGAATGAATTCATGAACTCATTAAAATATTTTTGCAATCATATTTGATCTAAAAAATTCGAAAACATAAAATTAATGTTTTTTTTACAAGATTTAAGTAGAAGCGAACAGTTGTCCATTGACTTTAAAATTCTGCATCCAGAAAAGGAATTCGAGACCTTGTAACACCGTTTTTCAACTTGTTATCACTCAAATAAATGAATAGAAAACGCAAAGAAATGTTAGAAATAGCTCTTTTTTTTTTATGTTTAAATTTAAAAATCTCAAAAAAGGGCTTCGAATGTGATTATTCATCACTGACAACGAGGCACGAGGATTTAATTTTTATAAATGATGGTAGTTTTTTCCATGACATAAAACAGAATTTATTTCAATTGTATATTTCAATGTCAGATTTACTATAGGAGATAGTTTTGCCTTATTGAGGTATACAATATTGCTATACATTGCTTTCTCATGTTGTACGTAGGTGATTTAAATTAGATTGAATATATAAGTATATTAAAAAAAATGTGCATGCTTTATAAGCAAATATATATGCAAAAAGCATAATCTCTAAATATTATGTGATATATTATAATTAAATTTTTTAAATTTCATTAGCTTAATTAAATAACAAAAGTTTTCTTTTTATAATAAACCTACATTATTTGCGAGTAAAAGTGTCATTATTTACATTTTCATTGTAAAAAATGAAAATATTTCAAAAACACAATTTTTGTTTTTCTCAAAATTAAATTATAGCAATAATAATTTGGTCTGAGCCTTCAAAACATCAGACTATACAAATATACATATATATATATATATATATATATACAAATATACAAATATATAAAAAATATATAAGCAAAGAAAATAAAAAAATCTCTCAATATTATATCATATATTATAATTAATTTTTTTTTAATTGTAGCCTTTATTAGATAAAAGAATGTTTTTATATTAAACTTTCACTTATTTGCAAATAAAGGTATTATTATTTGAATTTCCATTGAAAAAAAAATTTAAATATCTCAAAACACAATTTTTGTTTTTCTCAAAATGAAAATATAGTAGTAATTGTGAAATTTGGCCCGAGCCTTCAAATACTAGCCTGGCGTTTAGTTCCAGATTATAATAACAAAATGTGTAGGTCTTGCAGTATCACAGGTCTGGTGCTACTTGATTGATGTTTTATCTTTTACCATTTCAGTGGAAAATTCTCAAAGGACAAAAAGCTCGACATTGAAATCAACAACTAATCACACAATGTCTCTCTTTGGCTAATAAATTAATCAATTACCATAAATATGAATAATTGACATAAAAAATATTGAAAAATAAAAATAAAAACTATTAAAAATAAAAAATATTGAAAAATTAAAAAAAAAAATATTGAAAATAAAAAATATTGAAAAATAAAAATAAAAATATTGCAAATAACATATTGAAAAATAAAAATAAAAATATTAAAAAAAGATATTGAAAAAAAAAAAGATTTTGCACTGGTAGGGAGTGATATTTGCTAGAATTTAAAAAATTTTAAATGATTTAATTATTCATTACACAAAAAAAATGCATAAAAAATCATTAAATAATCTTTTTGCAATGGATGTTATCAGAAACATACAATAAAAATTCTTAACTCTTCAATTTATTCACTAACAAATTATTATGCGCGCAGTATGAAATATATTTCTACTGAAAAGACACATTAATATTTTCGAGAGCAATTCTAGTGTTCATATGTATTCTAGTGTTCATATATTACATTAACCGAGTTTAAAAAATTAGAAAATAATGAAATTATTTTGTGGAGTATTTAATTAGATTAGATTTAATTTATAATCCGATGTCATCTGATTGATAAAGAGAAAAATATGGAGATTAATTTGTATTCGTAACGTAAAAATGAAGTAACAGTAATGACACTTGAATGAGAATTTCCCCATCCATTAAAACATGGGGATTTTCAGCTTTTCCTATTCATAATACCTTGAATTTACGAAATTTTAATTAAAAGATCAATATTTGAACTATTGGGTTTCAGTTAACAAACTGCAATCTCAATAATTATATTAGAATAGTTTAATGCACTGCACGATGCCATTATTAATGAAAGCCCAACATGAAATCGCTAATTCCCTTCAGACATTGAGATTTTATGCACACATAATAGTATTTATATTTGGTACTCTAACTATATGAAAATATAATTTAAATAATTAAATCAACGAAGTTTTATTTTATTAAAATATTAAATTGCCTTCTTTTTTTTTTTTTCACTGATGAAACTTTTGGCTTATTAAATAATTGAAAATAAATAAAAAAGAAATGTTTGCAAGAAAAGGAATCAAAGATTTTTATGCTACAAATTTTTTGCCTTCATGCTGGATTATCTGAAATCACATATTTTAAATTATTTATTTTTTTTTGTTTAATAACAATTGTTATGTCATTAATATTTAATGTGAAGCCTCCAAGAGATTTTTCATTTTTTTCAAAAGATTATAACCCAGTAATACCCTATAAAAAGTATAAACCCCAGACACCCCAGTATACTCTAACTTTCATCAATATACTCGAAAGTATATTGATAATAAAGTAATAGACTTTAAAGTAATCGCATCGAGTTTACAAAGTAAGTAAATGATTGAAACTATTTTAAATCTAATCATTACAAAAATATTTATTGACAATTATACTGAATCATTTTAACATTGACGATGACATAAATACTGAAATTAATTTCAATTTCCTCTAAATAAAAGAAATTGTTTGTCTTCTGTTTAAAGCTATTGCTAATATATCTTTAAATAAAGCGTTTTTGTAGCACTCTCATCTTATTGTTCCAATGTAATCTATTTCTTTTTATTTTATTTTATTCTACGAAATCTAATTTTTGTCGCTAGAGGAAAAATAATTTACAAGTTTGATACGTTTTAAATTTCAGACTGAAGGCAATGTTCTATTGTCGCGAGCTATGACCTTAAAAATACTTCGATTTTTAAAAATATTTCTTGACCAACACTTGTCCGTTTTAGGATTCGCCCCGTGGCTTTACGCAACAAATAGCATTTTCTTGAAGCAAAGAAACATCATAACACAAAGAACGAAACATTTCTTGAAAGGAAATTTATTTCAAAGAGGGAAAAAAAACTTTTCTTTTTGAAGTGCATCATTTTAATTTTAAAACCAATTGAATACATCAAAATTGAACAGTTATGATGTCCACTTTGCTTTCTTTGATAGAAATTTTCCCAGTAAAAATTTATTTTTGTAGTATGCTTAAAATGGCATAAAATATTTGAAGTTATAAAGAAATTAATCAGTAAATTTTGGAAGTGCTTTATAAGGAAGGATTTGAAAGTTTGGAATAAAATTGAAGATCATTTTGAATCAGTGAAGATCATTTTGTTTTTATAAGTTTGATTATATTGGTTAAATTATATATATAATGGGTGAATAATTATTATAATAGGGGTATAGAGTATGGGGTATACCCCATAGAGTCTGATCGTTTCAAAATTAATCCAGGCCAACAACGGACCCAACTAGTTGATTCGAAATTAAATCTTCCTTAGATTATTCATGAGATGACCGTCCCGCCCTATACTGAAGATGATTCACAACAGCAACATTCACGTATTACATTTTTATTTACTATACTAAATAAAATTGTGTTATTTTTAAAGATAAAATTAATACCAGTATTAAACGAGGTAAAATAAAAAAAAATATATTTTCGGGCTCTAACATTCTTCACTTTTTAAATTTTTGGTTATATGATGATTATGAATGTAAACGAAAGCTCATTTTAAATACGAACCAAACTCGGGATTAGTTCATTTCTTTCGAAATCAACTTCGTTTATCTTCTTTTGTTGTCAAAGAGATTACATGGGTATTTTTATTTTTTAAACAACCATTGAGAAACATAAGCAGATAAATAAGAGCTACTTCCATAAAAGAAATAAAATCCTCTCGGTAGGAAAGAAATTACTTTTTATTATATGTTTTCTTCATAATGATGAATTTTACCATTATCGATGGTTTTTCTGAGATTATAAACCTCATGGATTTTCTTCTCCCTTGTCTGGTTTTAAAGATTAGTATTTTTGATTTAACAACTTGAAAGATATGTTTGCTTGCTACTGGTTTTTAATTTGAAGTACGGTATTTTTAATAAGATGTTTCTTCTGCCATTGAAATAGATAAAAAAAGCATAGATTTTTTTCTGAAGAAAATCTTAGAAAAGTATCTTTATTTGTGTTGTTTTTTTGAAGATATGTTTTTATATGTGAATGAAAAAAATCTATATCTGAGATGATAAAAGTATCATTTTATGATATAAAAGCTAGCGTGCTATTGAAAGTTTAATCTTAAAAAAATTAGAACTTTCAAAGAACATATAAAGCATATTTAGAAATAAAAAAAAAATGAACAATCTTTGCAAAAATATTAAAAATTTAAAATAATTAGGGCCATAAAAACTATTCAGTTTCTTTAAAATTCTTGGATTGATTATGGATTATTGATAATTTTTTTGATTTAATTGAAATTCATGTAAAACAATCAACTAAAAAAAATTATATTTTTATGTAACATTTTATAAATGAAAAATATTACTACAAATTTGAAGTAATAACTAGATAAACAACGGTTACTTTTTGTCAAACAATGTTAACTAGGTTATTTCTTTAAAAAATAATGAATTAATTTAATCAATTCGAATATGAATTATTACTCAAATTCTAATTCTAAATATTCACACTTTCACAAAACATTTATAACAAAAAAAAAAAAAAAAAAAACACGTAAAACAGAACGAAACGAAATTATGTAACAAATATTAACAAAATCATCTTAAAAGTCAGTTCGTTTAAAGGTCCTTGTACCCTACTACTTAGAATTCTTCACTCGACTGTCCACTCACTTTTCTTCACTCCCTAAGGTCGGACGTGTAGGGAACAAGAAAAACGTGCAAAAAAAAAAAGTCTAATGTAAGGGGTCAACCCGCCCTTAAAATATCCATCAACCTTAACTGGAGATGAAACATCGATGAGACCTATGACTGGAGATGAAATATCGATATACTACTATAATCCTAATGAAGTAAAACCGTAAGGTGTGCTATTCAGACATATAAACGGTAAGGCCGGAATTTTCATGGTTTGAAGCTCATGTTCTGTATATGGGATGACCAGCTTGGTGCTGTGAACTATGAGCGCTTCAACCGAATGAAACCATGACTGGAGAACAATACCAAACATAACTGATGCGATTGAGCCGTGTATTGAAGGAAAACGGCAATAATTCAAGCAACGGCATAATAAAATAATTTTTCAACTTGACAACGCTCAACCATATATTTTTCGTCTAGTCAAAAATTATTTAAACTCTTAAATGAAATGTTTTACTCCACACACCATATTCACCAGATATTGTTCCATCAGATTACAACTTGTTTAGATCCAGGGAACATGACTTGTCTGAACTGTGCTTCAAATCTTCCAATGATACTAAAAAGAGGGATCGATTGATGGGTGGCATCAAGAAATCAATCGTTATTCCGACTCAAAAAATTTCAGTTTTCCGTATGCTGCAAGAAATATGGGAAAAAGTATTGGCCGTGGACGCTATTTTGAAAATAATAGTGAATATTATTTTTCATAATAAAATCTTGAATTTACAAAAAATACTCAAATTAAATCAAAATTAATAAGTTTATATATATATAATATATATATATATATATATATATATATATATATATAGTATTCACTAGTATTATATTATTATTATTATTCACGATTCACACCCACTCACACACATATACACATATAATGATTCCCTGATAGCACAATTTTTGACAAACAATCAAGAGAATTGTCGGAAGAGAAAATTAATATTTTTTTAAGAATAAAATGGCAGATACTCAGAATAATGAAATAAATTGCGATATAATTTTTAGTTATTCATAAAAAAAAAAAATTGGACGTTAATATGTAATGTAAGGCAATTAAAATGCACAAAATATAATGTTTAAATTTAGAAAAACGCGAAGGAAATATTTCTTGGAAAATTATAAAAAGAGTGATAAAAGAATAATGAATGGACCTTCGTTAATAATTATTTCGTTTTAAAAAACACAAGCAGAATTGGGAGTTTTTGACATTTAAATAAGTTTAAAAATAATTGGTAAACGATTTATTCTTTCGCCCTAATTTATGCATACTAAGTAAATAAAAAACGAGATTGCTATTAATTAAATTTATAATTGGAAAGCAATTAAATTTAAATTAGACCCTGAAACAATATACGAATTAAAATAATTAGAAATTAAAAAAACGTTACTTATTAGGCGTACATCTAATCTTTTAATTAAACTTTAATTTATCAAAGGGCATAGATGCTTTGTGATAGTAGTATAATTACATATCTAATTAAAAGCAATGCTGGCTTAATATGGTCGAAATATGGATCCTTTTTTAACTGAAATCGCATGTATTTTTCAGTAATTAATGCAATTAAAGATATTACATTACGAATTTTAAATACTTTGAGTTTTTCATTCACTGTTACTCATTTGGTTGAAAATATATTCGGATCAAAATTATATTTTAATGATACATTTATTTTTATTAAGGTAAATTTTAATTAAAGTGCGAAGAAAGGTACTCACTCGAATCTAACATGAAAGGTCAAGCAGATTGATTGAATCATACTAAAAAGTTTTCCTTTATTTAATGCTTTATATTAAATGGAATATTCATTGCTAATTTTTAGAAATTTTAATCATATATTGAGATGCATCAATGATAATGCATCCTGTGTTAAATGTATCAAGAATTAATACATAAAATTAAAAAACAAAATCAGGTTATTCTTTAAAATTTATTTTATAGCCTACAAAGTAGGGTCCATTTAGTGCGTGCAATAGAACTACGCAGCACTTGATCCGATCCTCCATATATTTTCCATAGGCTGATTGAGGTATGGCCTTCAGTTCCTGCAGCGAGAATATTCTTTTATGGCCTCAATGGAGTCAAAACGTCTTCCTCTAAGTGGTAATTATAATTATAGGCCCAAGGAAATTTACATGGTGCAATATCAAGGGAAAGTGATGCTTGATAAATGAGATTTCGTTGTATTTCATGAAGAAGCTCTGGAAATCATGTCATCAGCTACCTGTTTTCGATGGTCTTTTTTTGGACAAATCTGTGATCTTTTATTATACAAGTAGACTCCAATGAGTGCAAATACAACTATGACAGCACTCGATCAATCTTCCATATATTTTCAATCTTCCAATCTTCCATATCTGATAGAGATATGACCTTCAGTTCCTGCATTGAATTTTTATGGCATTATTGTAGTCTAAAAAGTCTTTCTTGAAGTGATGATTTTAACTTTGTGAACTGGAAAATTCCCATGATTCAATATCAAGTGTATATGATGCTTGATCGATGAGATTCTTTTTGCATTTCATAAAGAGTTTCGGGAAACCATGTCATCAGCGACCTGTTTTCGATAGTCGCTTTGGACAAATCTGAGCTCTTTCGGGACCAGCCGCGTGGCGAACTGTTTTCATGGCCAAAATATAAATCAGAATGTTATAACATAACGCTCACCTTTGTAACCCTTTTACTAAAGCTCGTATGTGACTTTTGACCAGTAATTAGATTTAGTCGATGTTTACATCAGTCATAGTAGTTGAAGGTCGAGCAGAAAGAGGCAAATCAAGTACCATTTCTTGGCCTTTTTTAAATGCTTTATGTCATTCATATGATTGTATTTTCACATGCACGATTCGCCGTTGGTATTTAACAGCATTTTTAGCGATTCTTTACTCAAAATTACCTTTGAAGCACAACATGTAAGGCAAGTACTTCGTTTAACGAATTTGTTTTTAAATCTCAGAGCACTCAAAATGTTTCATTACAAAAATATCTACTGTCAACACACGGAATGACAGATTGCTAATAACTCAGTACAGTGCTACCAACCTACAAAAAAAATCAACCATATCTTATGTTTGCCTATTTTAAATTATAAATCCAGGATATTTTTTTACATGGACATCATTATTACGACTACTATGACTTTATTATCTAATAGTTCACATACTAGATCCCTTCCTCAATATTGTTTTCAAACGTCTAACTAAAAAGGAATGTAGTAACACTATCAAGTATGTAATAGCACTATGAACAATGTAATAACACTATCAAGTATTCAAGAAGAATAAAACGCCATCGATTTGTTAAAATCCAGATTTCCCGACCTACAAATTAACAAATTTAGTTGTTGCACTACCACTGCTTTCTCACATTTCTACATAAGAGTCACTTTTGCCTTTTCTAAAATAGATGACATGATATTTCTCTTCGAGTTTAATCCATTTTCCCATTACTCTCCGCAAATTGCTGACCAAACACTTTTAACGATTTGTTTTTGATAACCATTCCCTCTGATTGAGGTATTTAACAATTTTTTACAATCTTCAAAAGCAGAGCCGGCTGTTTTCTTATTGCCTGAAATGAATAAAAGACTTAATTTTCATTTTTCTGATGATTCCATTTAAGTTTCGATTACACTTTATTGCAGCCTCAAGACTTGTTTCAATTATATACAATTTATTTATTTCCCTCTCGTTTTCTTTCAAAAAATAATTTTGATTCTAGATTTTGATTATGATTATCTAAAAATCTAAATATCTAAAAATTAATTATATATCTTTTTTCATGAATTTTAATTTTTTAAATAATATTTTTAATTCTAATAACATTCTTCTTTTTATTTAATTAGTTTTCCTTTTATTACTGTTTTGTTTAAAAAATGTTTCTTAAAAAATTTCTTTCGTTAGGATTATATATCGGTGAAAAAAATAATTAATCTAATACTAACCAACTATTATTCTCTAATGTACGAATATCTTGTACATGATTCTTTACAGATAAAGGTATGCATAATACTTACATAAGGTACTGCGTAATAAACTAAACTTCGAATCGAAGTGAATAAAATAGCTGTAGATTTGGTTTGGTTTGTCGCTCTACGGTCATTTTGTGCACGCTTTGGGCTAGTTAGATCGGGATATACAGTTTAAAGTGGATTCCGAACCCCTAACAAACATACATGCCACCGCCCAGGTTTCGAACCTGAAGCCTATGGTATCACAGACCAGGTAATAGCTGTAGGAGATGAAGAATCATTAAGTTCACTAATTAGATTTTAATCTTAAAATATTCAAAAGATTTGTTTAAGTACTCTAATTAATAATGTAGACATAAAAAATTTCATGTAAAAAAAAAAAAAACATTTCCTACAAATTAAATGAAACAAATTTGTTGTTAATATTAAAAAGATATAAAATCACTAAAAGTATATTTAAAATTCTTGTCATTACGTTTTGATTTTCTAGTTTACACTCATATGATAATTATTTTGTATGATTAAAATAGTATGCTTTTAACATTAGGGATGAGTTTAATTTATTGCAGAATCACGACGAGGGTAATATTTTAAAATTTCATTTTTATTTTTAAAAAATGCTTAAGAATCGAAATATGTTTTGAATAATTTATTTTTATATTAATTTTAAAATTTAACATATATGTTTTTTAAATGCTTACAGTTGTAAACATTTTTTTCAACGTTTGCTCATTATAATGCATTTTTTTCTATGTGTGTTCATTATAATGCTTTTTTTCTATGCGTATTCTTTATAATGCATTAAAATTGATTTCATTTGGCGTTTTATCTGTTAAACATGAGAAAATAACAAACACTGTACATTTTTAATGGGGAAATAAAAGTATCGAACTATCTGTTATATTTTGATATTTAGTGCAATATTTAGCCGTAAATCAGAAAAGGATTTTAGTACTAGTATTTCCCCAATCTTTTTCTTAACAGCTCTTAGTTATCCTTTTCCCTAAAATCCTAACATTGCTCCCTAGGGATTCAAAGGCTTATGATATGAAACCGAAATATATCATTTCGTTAGGAACTCTAATCTGTACAATTCTTTTCATAATTTCTATAGATGTAATAACACACGAAAAATTTCTTCAATACCATGACAGATTGATAAAAAAAGTTTCTTTTTTTTGTTATTAGTTTGCTTTAAAAATTTCTTAAGAAATTTTCTTTCATAAGAATTATATTATAACAGTGAAAAAAAAAATTCATGTAATAATAATCAATCATAAATCACTAATATCGAATATGTTGTTTTTTAAAAATTTTATTGAAATACATAATTTTATAGTTCAATATTAAATATTGAACTACATTTTAACATTATAAGTAAGTAATAACATTATAAGTAACTAATAACATAATATAACATTATAAGTAACTAATAACATAATATAACATTATAAGTAACTAATAACATAACAATATAAGTAACATTTTAAATGAAAATTTTCATACACAAGGTGAATGGCGGTTTTACTTCTGTAAAATCGTTATCTTCTGTCCCTAGTGCCAATTCTTTTCGACTTTAATTATAGAATTAGCAGTCACGAGTGAATTTACGACACGAGTGAGCTGGTTTTTTGAAGTGGATGAACAGTTTACGTTCCAGTCTAAGCATTCCAGTTAATAATACCCTTCATTAATCCACTGCTATAATTTACAAGTTGCTGTTTAGTTTTGCCTTTTATTGCAGTTTACTGAAACATGTTGCGGTTTAGTTTTGTCTTTTATTGCAGTTTACAAAAAACATGTTGCTGTTTCGTGTTGTCTTTTATTGCAGTTTAGTGAAACATGTTGCTGTTTAGTTTTGTCTTTTATTGCATTTTACTAAAAAATATGTTGCTGTTTAGTTTTGTATTTTATTGCAGTTTACTGAGACATGTTGCTGTTTAGTGTTGTCTTTTATTGCAGTTTACTAAATTAAATATTGTATTTACAAAAGCTGATTTTAAAATAAATCGATAACGATTTATTGGGAGTACAATTATTATTTAACCAATGGGATGGAGGAAAAGGTAAGAAAAAAAATTATAAAATTTTAATTTTTTAGAACTTAATCGTTTTGATGGTAAATTATTTTTTTACTAGCAATTTAAATGTAATATTAGCAAGTATTAACAGCATTTGCAGGTTATATTATTTCCCAATCAAAAATCTTTTCTTTAAAATTCTTTAAAAAAAAAAATCTTAACTTACAAGTATAGTGATAGAGTAGTTATTTAAGAATACTATTGATAATTAATATTGAATATATGATCCCCTACTGTCTGATAATTACGGTCTGCAGATCTTAATTAAGATTAAGGTAATTAATATTAATAATTAATATAATATATTAATTAAAACTAAGATAATTAAGGTCTGCTGCAATTAGATTCGAAGTAGACTCGAAAACCCTGAAAACATCCGACCTTGAAAAAGTGAACTGTACTTGTGATTTAATAGTGGACTTGTGATCAAATTTTAATTTTAATTTCTTATTTCTTTGTATAATAACCGAGATCATTTAAAATTAATATTCTAATAAAATATTTTCCTATTTTTACTAAGCACTTATTGAAATTAAGGAATAATAATAATGTTATTTAAATCCTAAATTGATGCATTTCAAATAGACAATGAAGCCGGTTTTTTAATAAAATTACATGCTATTGTGTCCAAAAAAGTAAGACCAATTTTCAATTTAAAATTCGGGCTTATGGAAATTCCTTTTTACATTTGTAGGTTGCTGGCACTGTCCTTGACACCTGTGTGAAATTTGACTTCAAAATATTCATTAGTGTTTGAGTTACGCTTGGCTTTGTGAGACAAACTGATTCCAGCGATTTTTGAAATGTTTGAATTAATTGAGCAAAGAACATGCATTTAAGTTCCTTTGCGGAAACGTATAGAATGTTGCAAAAGGCATTCGGTGAGCATTCCTGTATCTGAAAGAAATGTATATAATTGGTATAAAGAGGTTCAAAGAAGACAGATAACGGCTTGAAGACGAGGAGACCTTTGTTCGACCATCAACCTCAATCGACGAACTCACGTCCAAAAAAAATAAAGATTTGGTGCTTAAAAATCTTCTATTTACAGTTAGAGACCTTGCTGATGACGTTAGAATTTTAAAAGGATCAGTCAATTCCATTTAGGTCCTTAAACGCGTCAAATCTCGATTGGTACCGAAAACACTGAATGGGCAGCTCACATTCACACTTTTTCGCCAAAAAATGAAACCCATATCTTTCCACAACCACCGAATTCACACCGTGCGTCTTCTGACTATTCCTTAAACTCAAAAGGCCACTGCGGGGAGTTTGAGACCGTCTAAGTCGATTGAAGATATTCAACGTGAATCGCAGTGCACTTTGAAGGCCATCCCTGCCGATGACTTTTTAGCATTGAGGATTGGAAAAAAATTGGCATAAGTGCATTGTGTCCGGAGTGAATTACTTTGTAGGCGATGAAATAAATTTGGAAGAATAAATAAAGAGTTTTTGAAAAAAATTAGTTTTACTTTTTGGCACAGTAGAATAGCTGTTTTTTATTTTCTTTAATATTACTCCCTTCTACTTTCGTTAATTCTACTCCCTTCAGATTCGAGATTTATTCCGTTCTTCCTATTACGTTTCTTCCACTAATTTCGACGGACACTGGACAATAAAACGGATATTAGACGCTCGAGAGTTCTTCCGTCCTGATGCCCACGGTACACAGAGAGTCTCGCTATAACTATTGTCTTAGCAGCGGATGACACTAAGTCCACTGTAAACAGTTTTAAGTAGCACATGGGGACCGGGGAAAAGAATACCGGAAAAGATAAACTACGGAAATATACTATATTTGTGTAACACAATCTCACTAGTGTTCCTTGTCAAATTAGATTTTGATTCCGAGAAATGGGAAAAGATAATTGAGGTAAATTGCAAATAGATGTGCGTTTCTTTCTATAATTAAAGAATGCTTTAGGCGTTAAGTGACATAGTAACAATCCTTAGCGAAATTATTGTTATATTCTTGCTAATAAACCTCACCTGTAGTACGTAAAGCGTGGCCGAAAATCGGAAATTTTCTGTCTCCAAGACAAAATAAATAAAATAAAATAAATAAAAACAAAAACAAAAAATAAACTTAGCGCTTATATAAAATAATTCTATTAACTCAAATGCAGATTCCTCGGTAATAGGCATGTCTATCTTTACACACTATCCTTTATATAACTTATACCCAATGAACATTAACGTTGGAAAGATCCCACATTACTAATGAGCAACTGTTAAATAACTAAATTATAATTTCTAGAAACTTAATCGTTTTAATGGTAAAATTATTTTATTAGCAATTTAAATGTAACATCAGCAAGTGTTAACAGCATTTGAAGTTATATTAATTTCCAATCAAAAACTGCTTTCTTTATAATTCATTAAAAAATGGTCTTTTAGCATATAGCTATAGAATATTTATTTAAGGATAGGTTATATATGTATAAATTAAAATTAATATTCAAATAAAATATTTTCCTAATTTAACTAAGAACTTATGGTTAAAGAATAAAAATAATGTTATTTAAATCCTACATTGCGCATTTCAAACAGACATTGAAACATGTTTTTAAAAAAATTGCGTGTAATTGTTTTTTATTCAATGTCTTCTATTAGCTCGCACTCTCCCTATATATATCTTGTACAAATTTTTAATCGTTAATAAAATACTTTTATTCATCCACTCAAGTCCAAATACATTTTTTAACTTGTAGTGGATGACACTGAAAGGTTAATACAGTTTTTCAAATATTAGTTCATTAATTAAATTTAATTAATTAATTTTAGTTTTTATTAGATTTAAGTTGCATGTATCTACTAATAGATGGCGCCAGATAAACTTAAAAAAAATTAATGAAAATTATTTATAAGGGATTTTCTGCAATATAGTGAAAAAAAAAGTAGGAATTGACTTTAAAAGACATTTTTATATTACTTGTTTTCGTTAATACTGTTGATTCTACTCTCTTCAGATTCGAGATTGATTCTGTCCTTCCTATTCCACTAATTCCGACGGACACCGGACAATAAAATGGATATTAGACACTCGAGAGTTCTTTCGTCCTGATGCCCACGGCACACAGAGAGTCTCGCTATAACTATTGCCTTAGCAGCGGATGACACTAAGTCCCGTGTAAACAGTTTTAAGTAGCACATGGGGACTGGGGAAAAAGAATACCGGAAAAGATAAACTACGGAAATAAACTATATTTGTGTAACACAATCTCGCTAGTATTCCTTGTCAAATTAGATTTTGATACCGGAGCAATGGGAAAAAGATAATTGTGGAAAATTGCAAATACTAGCTGTGCGTTTCTTTCCATAATTAAGTAATGTTTTAGGCGTTAAGTGGCATCGTAACCTTCCTTAGAGAAATTATTATTATATTCTTGCTAATAAATAGCATCTCACCTACTCAAATGCAGATTCCTCTGTACTAGGCATGCTTATCTTTATACACTATCCTCTATATTCATTACGAGCAGCCTTTGGCCATCTGGCCATCTGGCCTTTGGTACCACATTGGTACCTTTGGTTCGAACCCTGGCGGTGGCATGGATGTCTGCTAGCGGTTCGGAATTCACCTTAAACAGTAGGTCCCAGTTTATTTAACCGACAGTGTGTGCACAAGATGACAGTAGAGCGATGAACCAAAACCAAATCTATATTCCTCATAATCAGTTAACATAAAATTTGGTAAAGATCCCACATCACTAATGATTAACTTTTGCGTCACAATTGTGGATGTTTGATCTTTTCTCATTGTTGGAGCTATAGTTCCTTGAAGATACAATGAATAATATTATTATGTCGTTTTTGAAGAGCTCATTGTCGCATGGCCAACTTCTAACTTAATCGTTTAGTTCGGGATCTAGCATATTAAGCAGTCTAACTTAATCGCTTAGTCAGGATGTACTGTATTACGCAGTTGGTCACTACAAGTTCTGACAGAGGCTATGTAAGTAATCAGCAAAAATATACCTTTTATATAACTAGCCATTGGTACAATTAGTTAGATCTCGCTGGTCGTGTTTTGTGACTGCAGAGCTCTGTTCATAATCTGATAGAGAAACAGAACTGAAATTTTAAGAGATTTAACGGTGATGGGCACGAAAGATTCTTAATCTGGAAAATTCATGAATTATCTTTGAGAAAGGAGGTTTTTAATCCCCAGCTGCCTCCACTGGGAGGTGAAGGAAATTCCAAATGAATTTCTAGGCAATTTAATCTTAATGGTTTAACCTAGACACTTTTAATCTGTTGTATATAGGCTCATTAAGGATTTTAGCTTTTAAGATCCCTTGTATAAGAATACAACATCATTATTAATTAATTCAAATTAAACCTTCCTAAAGTTCCGCTTATGAAAAATATCAAAATATAACAAAGAAAAAATATGGCAATTGAAAATTTATTAATATTACTTTATGAAAAGCTTTTGTTTAAAAAATATGCTTTTCAAAAAGAAAAAAAACAATAATTAAACAAATAGATATATGTAGAAAGATTAACAAGAAACAGAAGCATTTTTATACAAAAAAAACATCCTATAAGGTACATCGACTAAAATTATGATTTTATCTTTTTTTCTGTTACCATTGAAAGTCTCGACCTACACTAGACCTACACTCATGTCCATAAATTAAGGATAATTCAGAATCACACAGAAATTGAACTCTATAATAAAAATTTCACCTGTAGAATTATCACACACATCTTGAAGAAGAATATGCAAATTACAGGAAACCACCAGATGGCGGGGATAGTACGTCACAATGACGAGAGTGTAAGAGAAGGGTATATAAGAAATGGTGGCAAAGAAGTAAAATTGTTCACAAGCGCTTTAAAAGTTTCAGTGCAATAACCGCATAGTTATGGCACAAAGGACGCATTTGGATGATTTTTTACGTGGTAGAATTATCGGACGACTGAAATGTGGACGTACAGCTGGAAGTATCCGAGGAACTTGGAATCGCCCAGAGTGTCATCTCCAAGCTTTGGCAACGATTCCAAGATGATGGTAATGTGAGTAGATGTTACAGCACAGGTCGCCCCCGAGTTACAACGCGAATGAGGACCGGTATTTAGCAGTTACTGCCAAAAGAAACAGACGGAGCACAGCATCAGACCTGTCTCGTCAGCTCTCTTCAGCTACCGGTACGACAGTTTCAAGGCAGACCATGTACAGACGCTTAGGGCACATTGGTCTATATGCTCGTAGGCCTGTCAGATGTGTTCCACTTACCGCAACTCACTGTCGCCTGCGATTAACCTGGAGTGGAGAGCATGCATTGTGGACACCGCAACAGTGATCTGGTGTGATGTTTTCCGACAAGTCAAGGTTTAATTTGCAATCTGATTCTCGCTGGACTTTCGTATGGAGAGCGCCAGGTACCCGTTCCCACCAAGAGAACACCATTGAACGACACCGTTACGGTGGTGCAGGATGGCTCGTTTGGGGAGGAATTATTCTTGGTTCCAGAACTGACCTGCATGTTCAGAGTGTAACGATGACAGGCCACATCTATCGGGATGTCATTCTGGAACAACATGTACGTTTGTTTCGGAGCGCCATGGGTGCTGAATTTCTGTTTATGGATGACAACGCCCGTCCTCACCGTGTAAACATTGTAGACGAATTCCTTCAATTGGAGGATATCACCCGTATGGATTGGCCAGCATACTCACCGGACTTGAATCCAATAGAGCATGTGTGGAATATACTTGGCCGACGAATCGCAGCCCGTCAACCCCCTCCCACCGGTCAACCGGAACTTCGGAGGGCATTGCTTGATGAGTGGTTTAATATTCCCCAAGACCAGATTGATAATTTGATACTCAGCATGCCTATGCGTTGTAAGGCCTGTATTACATCGTCCGGAAGACATACTCCATATTAACCATCATACTAACCATGTTATACTGTTTTTTGTAAATAGGTTCTTTTTTGAAATTTGCTCAGGGAGTAAAAATCGCAAATTTTTATTAATTATGTCAAACATATAGCATCTTTTTTGCTCTTTACCTTTTGTTTAATAAATAGACTTTAACAAATAAGTCAAATTTGTTTTGCTTCTGTCTCTTTCTTTGCCTGAACTTCATTATCCTTAATTTATGGACATGAGTGTATAACTGCTTCAAGAATATAGAATCTAACAGAGAAATCGAACTGAAATTTTTTGAAAATTTGAGCTTGAAAACAGGCGGAAAAATCTTTGCATATTCAATCACTTCAGAGAAAAAAAAAAAAACAACATTTCATGGGGTCTCGTAGTAAAACTCTTTCTCTTTTTTTTTCACTAAAAGTCTCCTTTTAAGACAATCCGTCAAGAGAAGAGGTCAGCTTCCCTCACTTCTCATTAAAGTTAACATTTCTCAGCTATTAGCTATCACGAATCACGATGGAGCAAACTTATGGTATGCCAATTGGTTTATATTTTATCTGTAATTGTTTGTCCCTGTGAAGATCGCACGAACATTCGCTAATTTCCTCTTTACACATGTTACCAATTGTCTGCTATCAGATTTGAATAACAGGTTTTTCTCATTAGTACAAAACTCTAATTGCCTGTAGTATACCTATCCACAGCTCATTTGCTGTCAAAATTGAGTCATGGTTTTATTATATATTTGTCAAATAGCCTACATTCATCACTCCTGGGAATGAAATGCCAAAACTCTTCTGGTGAGAAAAAAATACTTCACTATAAATACATTTTTGCCAATCCACATATTTCAAATTATTTTTATAAAACGTCATAACTTGTATTTATAATTGTCGTTTGTCATGGGCATTACTTTGAAAACAATTTCAGTTTTTAGTATAATACAAAATTACAGAATTTCATATCATAATTTCTTTGTACTCAATCAAATCTTAAAAAAAAAATCTTAAAGTGTTTATACATTTTAAAGAGTTCAACGATAGATGGTGGAATTTCAGAAATAGGGATCGATTTCATGTTCAAAACCCTGCAAATCCTACGAAACTGAAATCTTATGTGTCTGTTTGATGGTGAGAATGAGTACGATAAATCCCTAGGTCTGAAAGTTATTACGATGGAAAGGCGAACCATCTAGGTGTCATATCTGAGTATGTTCGTTTAAAATTGCGGTGATAATATGTGATGTCTGGTATTCAAAAACATCAACAAATCTGAAAATATACCGTATTTAAAACTTTACTTAAGATAGTCTAATAATAAAATTTTACTAAGATAGATTTAATAAGATAGTCTATAATAATTAAAGATAGATAAATTTTAATTAAGAAGTCTGATAATAACTCTTAAGATAATCTAGATAGAAGATGTGCAACTCTGTTCTATATAACCTTGGAATATAAAATTTACCTATAAGCTGAATTTAACTGTAGTTCTAAAACCATAGCTCATAAAAACTCATTTACATTCGTAAAACTACGTGAGTGGCTAATACAAAAATTCATTAGGAAATCATGCGACTTAACTTCAAAACAAATTTGATAGACTCCCACTTAATCTTGTTTTAATGAGAAGTCGGTCTCTCGGTTAAGAAGTTCATTTTCGAAATTATCTTGCTCAAACTGTTCGGGAGAAGTCCGCTAATCTTCGGCAAGCACTGCATGAATATTCCAAACAGATGCATATCAGATTAATTTTCAGGTACTTAAATGACTGAGAAAAAAAGATTAACTTCCCGTTCTGCTATAGAACATTACCGTCATGCGAGTAATGGTGGATTCTAATGTTTTAATTATCTTTTTAATAGACGTGAACAATTTAATTTCATTGGTTTTAATGAAATATTTTTAATGAAATAACTTTACTCATATATCATACGAGTTGGCTTTTCAAAACACACATATATTTTTTTTATACTTATAAATCTAATATTTTTTAAATTTAATTAATCATGGATTTCCATTCTATACTATGGTAGATTCCAAGTACTATATTCGATTCCTTTGTTTATCTGCACTGAAGGTACTACTGAGTTAATTGAAAAGCGTGCATAATATAGGAATACCATTGAAAGCTTTGCATAAACAATCAGAACTTGAGTTGAAAATTTCTCTATTCTTTATAGTCCGTCTATTTTTCTATTCTTTAGGTTTACTGACGAAACTCCTTTTAGTAGCACTCATGTATCATTATAGAAGAGATATTAATGAACATGGTGCCTACTGTTATAAAAATATCATGTAATTGTGTCGGTTCGGGCGGGCCACACGTTGGGCGTCGAATTATAGTGTTGTGGGTTGTGCAGCTGGATTGTTACTGTGGGGTTGGGGTTGTAGGTTAAAACACACAGGTTTGAGAACTCTCAGTCTTATTTATACATGCACAGACACCCCACAAGTACAATTAGACAATATTTAACGTATTTTAAAACAGATCATTCTAGATTCATGGAAGAATTCCACTTCTAAGTCGAAAATAAAGCTACTCAGGTATGCATTGGATGCACAGAATATACTTCCTCTCCTGGTGAAAGTTTGTAAGCCTATTTATACGCAGGTTGCGTCACATATGTTTCTGCTCTGGACGAGGGATTGTGAACTAAACGTTTCTCAACAGCGTGAGAACGTTCTCAACAACGTTTCTCAAAAGCAGGATTGCGCTGTACCAAAGGTTTCTAAATGACAACACTGGTTGCTCTGTACTTCCTTTCGGGTGAGAGTCTCGAAGCCTACTGACCATTTCTCCTGAACATCAGAGGGGGGCGTTCTTGCAGTGCGTAGGAGGAATCACGTTGGCAATAATTATATTAGTCAACTCATCAGCCATGAGCTTAAATTCAAATGTCTGTATAATGATGTTGATCATAGTTGATTAACTCTTGTTGACTCTTTAAGTTTTAAAAAAGCCGGTGAATGAATTCTCTGGCGCTCGGTGCTACAGATTTCAGGTTCTATTCCCGGCGATGCCATGGATGTTTGTAATGGTTCGGAATCCACTTTAAGCTGTAGTTCCCCGTCTAATATAACCGCAGAGCGTTGGGCGTGAGGCTGACAACTCTACCCGTAAGAAGAAAGCATGTCATGTTTCGGAAGTTGTTTTGTTGCCAGTAGGCAAACGGTCTTGGCCCGCCAATTGGCCTTGGCTGTTGCGCCAATGATGAAGATGATGATAAATGAATAAATTGGTTTGATGTTTATATCTGTAATTCATATTCGTTCAATATATTCTAAATTAAGGTACATTAATGACTGCAAATATCAGTATGTTTTGAAATCAATTTTTGAAGGAAAATTATGAATTTTCAACTCTTGTTAAAATAATTAACACTTTAAAAATGTTTAAGTCATGTTTTACAGAAATCTTTTAATGTATTTAGGGTTTTAATTTCATCAGCTACATAACAAATCACATTCATCGTGTATGAATTTTGTAATCTACTTTGAGCTCTTTCCCCAATTTGAAAACCTGGATGAATTTTATCACAGAAACAATTTCATTCCCATCATCACTATCGGATTCTATTAAATCACTCAATATCTGAATATCATATATTACCATACTTTTATTATGATTATTTATATAAATAACCCTTGAGCAAGATAGATAATCTATAACACATCCCTTCCATTGTAATCATGTTCTCCTATCTCCAGATCGAATTCATACCCACTTACTATCTGAAAACCAAATAACTCTTGCTTCTGGAAAACTGACTTTTGGAAAATAAGGAGGTACATTTCCTCCTTACTCTTTTTTTTTTTTTTTTTGATGAAAAAAAAATATGAACGACTTCTAGTACGTTTGTTGATTTTTTTTTCTACTATCTACACTACTCTGTAAAGAGATTTTTTCACAAACTTGTTTCAATATTTCACTATAAACGATTGTATGATCCGCAAAACACAAATTGAACTTTGTTTATACAATTTATAGGGAAAATTCCATTCGAATATTTTATAAATATTAAATGTATAACATCAGATGTGCATTGATCAACAAACAACAAAATGTTATATTGTTGTAAGGGTATTTGCGAAGAGAGTTTTCAGGAAATTCTTCTTATTTTTTTACAAGACACTTTTAGTCGCAAAAGATAAAATTCTTCAAATTCACATTGGTATCTTGATATTTCAAAAAAATAATTAAGTATTACTTTTCAATTAATGAATTTTTTTTTTTGTCTTACAAGACTTTTTAGTAGTATATAATAAGAAAATTCTTCCATTTTCATAAAAAAAATGTTTTTTTTTTATTTCAAAAAATAATTAAGTATTACATTTAATTTATAATTTTTTATTTAAAAACAGTTAATCGTTGTTTCGATAATTTAACTCTTTTTAACAGCTTTCACAGAAAGTTTTTGCTCTAATGCAGCTGGCAAACACTTAGACAGTTGTCTTTGATGCCTTAAGGCAAGCACTGCACCGATTTTACTCACTTAGCAATACCCAGGAGTTGCGTGTAGCTGGAAGATAAGCTACAGACGCGAAGTAACAATACCCCGCAACGCTCATGATAGACCGGGACCTGCGGTTTAAAGTGGATTCCGAACTACTACAAACATTCATGGCATCACCGGGACTCGAACCCGAAACCTGTGACACCGAGGGTCAGATCGTTTCAGCCCCTTTATTTTAAGTTTAGTTGAAAAATATTATTAAACGTTAGATCATGTTGAACTACACAAAATTTTTTTCATCGTTTTCAAGACATCGATTTTCAAAATGGGCACTAACAAATTTGCTACAAGTGTATTTGTAATAGTAAAAATTGTGCTACTTATTAAACCTGTCTATCTCATAATTTAAAGTTGTGAAATCTGCAATTCCTGTTCTATACATCATTTCTGCTACTTTCTGTACCAATATGAAACCATTAACAAAACAATGTTTTCTAGATAAACTTTGTTGAATTACTGAAAAAATAAAATTTTCAATTTATGAAAAGGCGACGAATTGAAATTTTTTTATATTTATCCGATTTTCCTAACTTTTCTGAATTTTTCTCAACATTACAAGTTTCCGTTAAAATCGTTTGCGAAGTTGACTGTGGAATACAGCTTAATTTTGCAAAATCAATTTTACTTCGATTGTAATCATATACTTTGTCGGTGATCTCCCTTCTAACATAAGCGGCCTGGTGGCCAAGTGGCTAGAGCTCTGATCTTTGGTATCCCAGGCTTCAGGTTCGAATCCTGGCTGTGGCATGGATGTTTGTGAGTGGTTTGGACTCCACGTTAAACTGTAAGTCCCGGTCTGTTTAGCCTAAAAGAGTGCATAAGATGACCGTAGAGCGACAAAACCAAACCCTTTTAACATAAAAGAAAATCAATTTCTTTTTACAGCTAAATTTTCAACAACCAGAGATGCGTTCTGGAACTACAGAAAGCAGAAATAGATGTTTGACTATTATTGCCCTTCATCTAAATCAAGTTTAATAATTAATTTCTTAGATAATATTTATGAATGAAATTTTTTCAATGTGTTTCTCACAGTTTTTTCATGGATTTGTGATACTTTTACGTGGCGTTTAAATTCTTTCGTTAATTTCTTCGTCTTTTATATATTTTTTATCAATTTATCTTAATATTTATGTTGTTTCTTAATCCTTGTTTTTTCTTCATATTTCATTTGTTTTTTTTTTCCTTTTGTACATATAGATTTTCTTTTTTCTCATATTTTGTTTTCTTTGTAGCCACCTTAGCTCTTGGTGATATACAATATTTTTATGTTATGTTTTACAAACTGACTTATGAAGGTTTTAATTTTAAAACTTCTATTTTTTTCTTATTTCACTTAAATTGAATATTTTTGTGAAACCATGTGTTTTTATTTAAAATATTTTTTAAAAAGTTTTAATATTAATTTATATAATTAAAAGTGAAAAAAATTTCATATTTGGGATCAATGATTTTGGTTTACTTTGCACATACAACCATTATTTGAAAATAATTACAAATTTAAATTAAATTACGTACATATATAAAAATGCAACGCAAAATTTCTAACATGGAATCCGAATCTGTGGTGAAAATAGAAACATTTTCTATGCTTATAGCCAAATATAACAAATGTGAACTACATATATTTAATAAAAGGAATATCATTATTTTTAACTTATAATTTTTTAAGGAATGTTTAAAAAAATCATCCTTTAAAAACTATACTAAAAAATGAGTTCTTCCGTAGGAATTTTGATTCATAAATAATTCTTCTACCATGCTGTAAATAAAAAATTTCAAAATTTTGTAACTAAAATACGAAATCTATGATTGTAATTATACATATGAAATTTATATATTCATTATAAACAAATATTTTTATAAAAATAAGATTTTCACTACCTTAATTTCATAAAAAAATTTTTTTGCATTTATTTCAAACAACATAACATATTATTATTACCTAGAATAAATAGAGAAAAACATTGACAACTATAAAAATATATTAATATAAAATCAAAGTATACTAATAACCATGGTAATAAATAAAGACTTTTGGTTTAAGTCGTATATCTTTTTATATGGCATTTATATGTATTCAATAAATTCTATGTTTGAAATGTGTATATACGATATTCCATTTAACGGAAAAAAATTTCATATCATAACACTTTATTTTAATAGATGAGCGGATAAATTTAATTTTACAATTTCCTTTTCTTTAATTTATCTTTTTACAAATTTGAATTCCAATAAAAAATAAAAGTATAAATTTTCTTTCTTTCTTTTATTTTAGAATAAATATGAAATAAGCGCTGTAAAAAAAAATTAAAATTAGATTTTTAATAAACCTCTTTGAAGTATTTCGAAGTTCGGAAAGTTCGGATTAGTTTCATGTCATCTTAAAAGAGAATTATTATTAGATTTATATTTAAGTTGAGCTAGCAGTTTTAACTTTCTCATGAAAGAAAACATGAAAAAGACTAAAAAGCATGAAACATGAAAGAAAAAAAAAGACTAAAAAGTAAAGAGAAAAAAACAATTTAAAAATATAAAATGAAACAAATCAAATATGTTGGAGGACATAATAAACACTTTGTAAAAGTATTCAACATAATATCTAAAATTAATATATAAGTAATTAAATATAATATCCAAAAATTAATTATAATAGTTTGAAATTAATTTTTTATTTACCAAATATTAATAAATGCTATTTGAAAGTTATAATAGTGAAAACAATATAACATGCTTTACAAAAACAATACGTATAAAATATATTTTTAAGTGAACACTTAATAATTTTTAAGTAAATATTTATTTTAACTTTTGGCATATGATTTTAATTATTTAATTTCGAGTTATTAAATTTCACATTAATTTATGCCGTCCATTTTTCTAATATTATTAAGTAGATATTAGTTTCTAATATCATTAAGGAAATATTCATTATCTAATAGTTTTAGGTAGATAATTTAATTAACATAACATTTTTAATATTAATAAATATATACTAATTTTCTAATATTAATAAGTAAATATAAACTTTTTAATATTATGTAGATAGAGCATTTGAATTGCGCACGATAATTACATATATTATCTTAAACTTCACCTCTTATGATATTAAATATTGCAAATATATATTTCTTAATGTTTAAAATATTATTGGAATTGTATTAATGAGATAATGCCAATAGGTAATATTTTAAGTTCAAATTAAACATAAAATTAAACAATACCTCATTCACTTGTTAGTTTTACACAGCTATATTTATGGTTACGTCTTACAGAAATATAATGACCTGTTTCAAATGAAATTAAATTGTGAGTACACAATTTTTAAAAGGTAAAAAAAAAAAACTTGTTTTAACATATTTATTTAAAACATAGTCCATGCATTTCTGCCATTAATTACAAACCTTTTTTTAATTCTAGTTTCAAAAAATACATTTGATTTAGAATCAATAAATTCAGTTAAAGTTGTTTTGGCGTTATTCTTTAAAAAGTTTTTTCTATAAAAACGATTCCAAATATTTAAAAAAGTGGAAGCCAGTTGAAAACAAATTTAGTGAATGTTGTGGAGGAGGCAGAACTTCAAATTTCAACTTGTTCAATTTTTGGAGGGTGAATTGTGAAACGTGATGTCTTGCTTTATCATGGTGAACATTAAAGCCTTTACCGAGCTTCTAATGACAATTTCTGATACACTATATCAACTTGTTGACAGTAATACAGTGCATTCATTGTTGACCTATTCCTAGGAAGCTGTAATGAATAACTCCTCGTTGATTCCACTAAAACGTCAATATTGATTCTGTGAATGTAAGATTGGTTTGGGTGCATGTTTGGGCTTTTCATCTGCATCCAGCCACTGTGATAAACGTACATGATTATCATTCAGTATCCACTTTTCTGTTCAAAAAAGGATTAATTTCTTAGCCGAATACTCAATGATGTGCAAGTCTGAAATCAATGCAATTTGTTACTATCTATCAACTTCTCTACAGAATTCATTTGTCAAGTGTTTGCCCTCTTTTCAAGTCTTGGAAGATATCCTGAAACTGCTGCTATACGTACTCCGGGACTTTGAAAAACGTACTGTATAATAAGATTATCATACAGTATCCACTTTTCCACACCAGTAATGATACAAGTCTTAGTCGAATACTTAAAGATGTGCAAATCTGAAAGGAATGCGATTTCTGCCTTTCTGCCAACACCATATAGAATCCATTTGTCAATTTTTCATCTTTTCAATCGCTGCAATATGTCCCGAAACTGTTTTTATGTCTACTCCATGGTCAACAGCAAGTTCTCAGACAATTATTTTAGGGTTTTCCACTTTTTTGCCTTCAGAACAATTTTACAGACTTTAATGTTTTCCCCGGGGTTCATTTTCTAAACTTACAAACTTTGATTTTAATTTATAAAAACCGTCGTTTCATTCCATTGTAAATTATCTGTATCATTCCAAAATTCTGAATTAATGTTTCGTGTAGCTTGGAGACCAAAATGTTCGTGTCTATTTTCATAAAGAAAAGAGATAAGTATTTTTTGGTATGGTTCCATGTTTCTATTAGTTTAAGATTTTCTTAATAATGCAAATTTTATTTGTGAATACAATATCCTATTAAACAGATCACAAAATAAGCAATAAAATGCTATATAACTCTTATTTTACTTAACATGGGTAGATATATAATTTATAGCCCGCCAGTTAATGCTATAAAACATGTCTTGTCTCGAAATTTGCCAGTTGATGGATGGACTTGGCACACCATGGGATTGTTGCGTCACTGAAAAAGAAGACAGTACTATAGAGTTCATTTTATATGGAAAACATACTAGAATAAAAAAAGTAATTCTCAAACGTTTGTTCAAAATTCCCCTCGTCTTGTTTAAATTTCAAGAAAAACAATTTTTATATGATTATAAATAAATGTTTAACTGATCGTATTTTACTCGACCAATGAATAAATTCAAATTAAAATTTAAGTCAGCTAATTTTCCTGAACTATTTTTAGTAGTTCTCTGTCTAATTTTATATAATATAATGACACCAATATTACTAATATAGCGCGTTGGACCCGAATGTTCCGTGTGGTATACCTAAATTGGCACGACATGACTTGGGAACTGTTTAGGAACTCCAGGAAGAGATCATAAGGGTACTAACATATAAAAGGCATTCATCTCTAGGGCATTTGCTCAAAATTGTGCTGTCGAAATGTGACTGCAAAGCTACAGGCTGCATTGGGAAAGGCTAAGTCTGCTTTAGATCTGTTTTTATAGTGGTAAATTTCAGGTCTAAAGTGCCTAGTATTAAAAAATAACAAGAACAAGTCTCATATTATAAGCAACAAAATATTAAAGTGCAACAAAACTATAAATACATGAACAAAAGAAATTTTCGAACCACGTTGTATTTTTGATAAATTATAAAAATTGTAAAATACATTTTTGAACCACGTTGTATTTTTGATAAAAATTAAAAAATTGTAAAAGACATTTTCTCTACCGCACTTACTGATCTGTTAAAAAAAATAATGCATAGTATTATTAGAAACATGAAAAAGGAGGCATTTTGTTTCCTTTTTAAGTGATCGATTGCGAGTTGAAATTCTGAAGACCCAGACCTTTGTCGAGATTTATTTATACTCTGTAGGTGGAGACATGACTGGAGCGAGATTGTGATTGAGATTTTCAAGTGGAAGTTCACTTTTAAATACACCATATTAAGCGGAATGAGAAGAGGTCGAAGTCACCTTCTGATAACGCGTTAGAGTCCCAAACCAAAGCACAGCGATTAGAATCTCGACAACGAAACTAAAGTGAAGTTCCAGCATCTTTACCAGAAAGAGAAAATAAAATGTTTTAGTTGAGTTAGACAGAACAAAGAGCACATTTCTAGATGCCAGACTTAGGCGTGCTCATTCTAAATTGTGTTAACAAAATGTAGGTCTAGTGACCACTGAGACCGTCTGAGATACCCTCTGGATAATTCTGAATATACTGTATATCTGACAGTATATTTTGAAATGGACTTAATTCAAAGTGCACAATAGTTGAAGACAACTTTTGTTTTACGTAATTGAGATTCAAAATATTTAGGGCTTCGAAAAGAAGATAATTTAGATCCTCCGAAACTAATTAAACTAAAAACGAAAATTATAAATATACTGTAATAAAGCTATTAAATAAACAAAAACTGTTCTATGTTACTCTTCATGAATAAATATGAAGAAGTTTGAGATAAACTGACCCTTAATACCTATTAGCATCTAAAAAGCTATTGCACCTATTGAAAGTTTATTAATTATATTATTGTTAATAATAATGTGTCAAAAGGGTTTAAATGTGTTTTTAAACAGCTTAAATTTTCCTACCAGAAGTAAGTAGAAACATTCTCATTTTCTTTTAAAGCGATTCATATAGGCAAACGGCCAGTTTTCAAAGCCAGTGTTTTCATTACTTCTAAGCTGGAAAAAAATAAAAGTTTCACAATTGTTAAAAATTTTATTAGCATACTAATGAAAAATAAAATAATAATTTTTTGTTTGTGTGTCGGTAGTCCTCTTGTTTTATTAATTAATACTACGCATTAACCACTAACGTAGAAGAATAATAAGGAAAATGCCTTTTGAAGACTTTTAGGAATAATCGCCCCATATTTGTATGTTGTAAGGTGAAACCTATAAATTCTTCCACAGGCAGCTAACTATTGATGATTTATCTCTTTAAATATGTTATCGTAATAGCCGTTGACTATCTCCATTCCTTAAAGCAGTGACTACAACATATTCTTCTTCAATGGCGCAACGACCCTTGGTGAGCCAAGGTCGTCTACCTACTGGAAGATTCCGAAACATGAAATGTTCTTCTTTTTACTGATAGGGTTGTCAACCCTATGCCCAATGCTCTACAGTCATATTAGATTCCGCACCAATGCAAGCATCCATGGCATCGCCGGTACTCGAACCCGAAACTTGTGTCACCGAACGCTAGTCACTCGGCCATCAGGCTCCGACTGCAACATATACCACCAACATATTAGATACGGAGATACTCTGTCTGCAATTTAAAACTAAACCACGAGTCAAACAATGCAATTTTTTATTGTAAATGGAATATATAATCAATTTTAACTACCCATAGCAATAAACACTATTAGAATTAGCATGATTTTTTTTTTTTTTTTTTTTGTTATTCTCTACAGTATTTCTTAACAATATTTTTTGTTCTTTTGCCTTATTATGCGCAATTCGTGTCCCGTTTTTGTTTCATATCCCATTTGGTCGACAGCAACATCTAGACCAAGTCCATGAAGCCGTGTTATCATGGAAGGAGAGAAAGGAAAGTTGATGATTGCCCACACGTAGATACAAGGTGACTTGACGCTGAAGAAAGAGGACAGTGCCTTCCAGGAAGACTTTTAGGGAGAACTACCCCGTATTTGTGTATCGTACGGAAGAAAATCTGGGAAACTCCCAGCAGGTAGTCCGATCGAGCCATCGAATTTCCACTTTTCTTGAAACAGTGTGTACAACAAAGCCGCCAGCGGATTGAACCTCCACCTTAATGCTCACCAGCAACGCATGTTGCCACTGAGTAACGAGTAGGGCATTCATTTTCTAATGATAACTAACGAAGTTACCTTGCAGAGCTACACATTTACTAGAGATAAGCGGTGTAGTTAATGCTTTAAAGCGTGGAAACTCGAATAGTGATTGTGTGATTGGAAACTGAGGAGTGTGAGCCTCTCACATCGACGTGAAGAGTTTCCCCGCTCCTTCATGAGAGTTCATCGGTTTTCTGTCATGCAACCTGTACAGGGCAGTTACCTTCGAAATTCCGTGTGAAAACCAACGTCTTCTCATTTCTGCATTTGCTTGAGTGATATACAACGTTGCGATTATTATTCTAAATATTTATGCTATATAAAACGCCGTCTTATTATAATATATGTTTCTTAAACATGTTAAACATTTCGTAATCGGTTACATCACTTCAGTAAGTTAGCATCATTTACTGAAATGGTAGTAATACTTCAACGAAATTTCAGCATGAGGGTACTGTACTTCTACTACTCCACCACATCACATCATTGTACCTAGAACTGAGTTCGCCCTATACAGTTTGAAAATGATGTGGTTGAAAAGTCTGATTGGACTCTGTGAGACTCTACGGTCATAGAAGACCGGGTCCTACCGCTTAAAATATGATTCCGAACCACTATAAACATCCATAGCACCGTCGGGATTCGAATCTGATACCTGTGGCACTGAGCACAAGAGCACTAGACACTCGGCCATTCAGGCCTATCGATCACCTATACTGCACGCTTTAAGGGACTACAACGCACGCCATAAGCGACATCGAATAAGTGTCCTCTTGTTCATTGATCAGCACGAGCTAATATGGAAAATATTTAACTTAAACGCAAATGAAGGATACATGTCTTTATTTTGTTATTTATAATAAAATTATATATATTTTTTAAATTCAACAATCTATTGAGATGAAATCTTTACATTCTCATGTGGGGTTGAAGAGTTGGGAGTAATACTTCAAGGAAATTTCAGCACTACTACACCACACCACATTATTGTGCCTAGAGCTGAGTTGCCCCTATACAGTTTGGAAATGATATGGGGTGAAAAGTCTGACTGTGCTCTGTGACTCTCTACATTCATAGGAGACCGGGAACTACCCCTTAAAGTGGATTCCGAACCCCTATAAACATCCATGGCACCGAACCTGTGACATCGAGCGCTAGACAACTGGCCATTCAGGGCCCCCTGTGAGTATTGCTGAAAAATTGATTGGCAGACCATCGATAATGCAGGCCTTAAGAGAATATAATGTACGCCTTAAGCGACATAGAATAATTGTCTTCTTGTCCAATGATGAGCAAACGTTAATATGGAGCATGTTTCTAAATGCAAATGAAGGATAAATATTGTCGTTTGTTTGTAAATAATTATAAAAATATAAGTTTTTTTTTTAATTGAACAATCTTTTTTTCTATTACAGCTGCCAAAACACTTAGACAATTGTCTTTGATGCCTTAAGACAAGTGCTGCATCGACGTTACTCACTTAGCACTACCCAGGATGAGCATATAGCTTGAAGATAAGCTACGGAAGCGGAGTAACAATACCCCCACAACGCTCTACGATCCTATTAGACCGGGACCTGCGGTTTAAAGCGGATTCCGAACCACTACAAAAATCCATAGCACCGCCGGGACTCTAACCCGCAACCTGTGGTACTGAGAGCCAGAGTACAACACTCGGTCATCAAGTCCTGAGGAAGTATATTCCGCGTAAAATATATATATATATATATATAGCAAATATAGCATAAATTTACATATAACGAAACACATATTAATCTATAATTATTTGATATGATGGCTGAGTTCTGCACATTTTGGATAGTAAACTGTAAGCTGAATATCTATACTATAATAACCAATGTATAGAGCGTAGGGGTAGGTTTGTCAGCTATACGCCCAACGCTCATACCGTCATAGTAGACCAGGACCTTCTGTTTAAAGTTACCACTACAAACATCCATGGCACCGCCGGGATTCGAATCCAATTGAACAATCTATTGAGAGGAAATTTTTACATCCATGTGGGATTGAAGAAAAACCCTTTACTGCAACCAATTAAATCTTTTTAGTATACTACGGAAATTAAGAAACGTTCCTAGAATGAAACATTTTAAGTTTCATTAAGGAATCCTGTCTAAGAAATTTTTTTCAAAGATCTGCAAAAGAAACTACTCCGAGAAATATCCCACGCGAATAAAACTACACCATGAAACGCTTGTCAGTACGCCAACGCTGACCAATGAAATGCTTTCATTTCACCACGTCACAGAGAAGACCCCGCCTTCGCGCGATGGAACTAGTAATATAAAACGAGAAATATTTCAGATCGCTTGTTCTCTTTCGTGAAGAAACCGGACATTTACGGCAACGCTCCAAGCTTTGGGTCCCCACTGGTGAAATTTTGCGAGTCCCTTAAGAATAGAACGATTTTGGTGAGTTTTCGATTTTCCATTTGCCTTTATACTAGAAATTTAAAATGAACTTTCATTTAACGCCCTTAAAAAATTAATAAAATAATATTAATATTTTTATTGTCTTTTATTTTTTTCATCCAAATGTAACAATACTGTATTAAAGTAGATTTAAATTTTACAATATGTGTATTTACATAAAATATACAAATAACGTTAAATATATATTAATACAATATACAATATTTATAACGTATACATAATTAACGCATTTTCGCATAGATCTATAATTTAATTTTTTACAAAATATATATATATAATTTAAGTTTATAAAAATATATAATTTATTCTTTACTATGCTATGTTATAAACTAGCTCCAAATTATAAATGTTGGTAAAAAAAAAAGTCAACAATATATTTTTTTAGTTACTTTTTTAGTTTATTACTTTTTAAAACTGTGCAGTAAGTAATTTTTAAATTAAATATTTTATCAAAATAAAGGAAAATTTATCGCATATAAAATTATACTGCTTGCACTCTCGCTGTATACATGTTATTATATCGCAAATTTTTTCTCTAACGTCATATTTAAACATTCATAATAAAATGTTTAAAAATAAAAAAGGCGCTTAATAGATTATCTAAATGAATAAATAAATAATCATTTTTTCATCCAAACTTTAAGTAAATTGCATATATATATTTAATTTAATGACTTTTATCGTTTTAATTTTATTAATATTTTACGTTTAATCACAGACTAACTTAAATTAGTTTACATTTTTAACGTTGAAAATAAGGGAAAATATTATAAGAAAGTTATTTTCCATTATAAAAATTCCAACGAATTTAGTTTTGGTTTATATGAGAAATTATGGACATATCAAAATCTATTAAAAATGCATATTCCGGTATTTTATTCATTATAATGATCACTTTAAAACCTAGTTGAAGTTAAAAAACACCTTATGCATTTAAGACTTGAATTTTTTTATATTTAAATTATCCGTTGTTTTTTTAATTTTTAGTAGACATTGACTCGAATGCTACTAAAACAAGTAATATATATATAAAAAAAAATTAATCAATTCCTACTTTTTTCACTATATTGGCGAAATTCCTTCATAAATAATTTTCATTCATTTTTTTAAGTTTATCTTGCACCATCTAGTGGTAGATACATGCAACTTAAATCTAAAAAAAAATAAAAATTGATTAATTAAATTTAATTACGGAATTAATATTAGAAAAAACTGTATTAACATCAGTGTCATCCACTACAAGTTTTAAAAAATGCATTTGAACTTGTGTGGATGAATAAAAAAAGTGTTTTTATGAGCGATTGAAAATTTGAACAATATATATATAGGAGAGTGTGAAGGAATTGAAAATAATATATATCTCATCTTCCCTGAGGCATGGGGAGGGGGAGCACCAGCACGATTGTGCAAGTTAGGCGTTTCCATGAAAAAAATTTCAAAAATACCTCACCCAAATCGTATGTTCTCGGGCTCAAAGGGTTAAATAGTACACAAATTTCTAATAGTCAATATAGGTATGATTAATTTCGTTTTTAAATTCTAATTTAGTTTATTTCAAAATAGTTAAAATCTAAGAAACTGAAATTCTTACGATGCAATACTTGTGAAATATTATATCCGATCATATTTCCGCATAATAAATCACACAACATAAAGATGTGTTAATCAATATTTATGATGAATAGTTACTACTTATTCAATTATAGTCAGATAGTCCTTTAATCCATAATCATTATATTGAGATAAAAATATTCATTTTTTTATAAGAAAAATCATTTAGAAGCGGTAAGATTTTTTTTATTTTCAATAGCTTGTTTAAAAATCAATTCCTACTGTTGAATTATTGATGTTTAAGATTACCATAAAATACAACAATCTATATTTAAAAAAATATGAGTTTGTATCTTATTATATTGTATAATTATCTTTGTATAATTAATTTGGGCGTAGTAACTAGCACTCTGTCGCTTGGTACCACAAGTTTCGGGTTCTAGTCCCGGTGAAGCCGTGGATGTTTGGAATCCACTTTGCAGTAGGCCCCGCTCTAATATGACTGTAGAGCTTTGGGCGTAGGGCTGACAACCCAACCCAGTAAAAGAAAACATCTCCCCTGACTCTGCCGGTAGGGAGATGGCCTTGGCTCAACGTGGGGCTGCTGCAACAATAAGATTTTTTTTGGTTTATCAGTCTATGATCAGTTTTGTGCACACTTTAGGCTAATTGACCAGGATCTACAGTTTAACGTCGATTCTGAACCACTCACAAATATTCATGTCACTACCAGGATTCGAACAACAGCTGGGGTACCGAAGGCTCTAGCGCTAGTCAAAGAAGGAGAAGAAGATAATTAATTTTGGGTCACAAACTTGGATCAGCATATATATAATAAAAAAATTTTTTTCGCTAATAGAACGGTATATATAGTAGATACAGCATTAATCAGGGTGTACCACAGGAATCCATCTACACTGCATACAAATTTTGCTATTACAATTTCGAAAAACACCCCTTAAGAGTCATCTAGATGGTTCGTTTTCGAGCTCAATAATAAAATTTAATATTATTCTTGTGCTCCTCCCTAGGAAAGAAAAGATTTCGATTCGGTACCGAACCCGGTTTTTTCCAATATTGAAAACCGTCGCAGTCATAAATTTCCACCAGACATCTCCAGCTCTATCCGATTGATGTAAAGATATCTAAATTAGGAGGATTTTTAAATCAAATATAATTCTTGGGTTTATAATGTTTTATTATTTTCCTTTTTTACTATATAGAGTTAACTAGATCCAAGAATCATCATCATCAGTGGCGCAAACAGTCCTGTGGTGGACCAAGGCCGACTGCCTACTAGCATATTTCGAAAGGAGATATTTTCTTTATACGGGGCAGGATTGTCAGAATTACGGCCAACGCTCTATAGTCATATTAGACCATGACCTACGGTTTGAAATGGATTCCGATCCACTACAAACACCCATGACACCAACATCCATCCACAGGGACTCGAACCCGAAACCTGTGTGGCCCCAAGCGCCAGAGCGCTAGCCACTCCGAATCTAAGAATAGAAAGTTAAACTTATCTTCCTGCCACCTATGAAAATTACATTTTTCTTGGAATAAATTTACTGACGTTCAGACCAATGTAAAGAAAATTATGTTTGTTACTTACATCGCAAATTGGCCAATATGAAACAAAATGAATTTATAATGCACTATGCTGTTTTTTAAAAAAAGAAAAGAAAGAAATAAATACGTTACGCGCATTGCCCTAACATTGTATTCTTATGTGATGATCTTGAGAAAACGTAATGCCTTCGAGGAGAAATTTCTGATGAATCTCTTGTAATAGCATAGCATTTTTGAGAAAAACCTTTTGTCGACGCAAGATTCTATCCAATTGTCGATGCGAAGTTCTATCCGATTGTGAGTACGAAGTTCTATCCGATTGCCGTTTTTAGTTTCTATGTGTTAATTTCCACTGAGTTTACATTTTTTTAAAAACGCTCTGAATCCTATAGTCGACAGGGGAGTATCTCCAAACTTTTTTTCATTCTTGGCCATATCGATCAGAAAAGTTTAGCCGACCAAAACTTGCATACATCGATTTTCTAAAATAAAAATAGATCTCGTTAAACTGTTTACTTATAACATATTGATTAAGTAAAAACACCTAAAATAATATATATATATATTCATATTTATTTATAACATTTTATAAAAAGGAAATGCACTTATATGAATCGAGTGTCTATCGTTGGCGGGTCTATGTTTTTAATATACATTAAATCTACGTTTTTTCAAAGAAATTCTAGAAGTATGTCATATCTTTTTATCTTTCATACCCTCGATAAATTTTTCCTTTATGT
>BPLR01007178.1:0-43452 GCA_021605095.1 Caerostris extrusa | reverse complement strand
GCTACGTATTGCTATTTGTTTCACATACAGTTTTATAAAGTCACAATACTTCTGTTGTATACATAAATTAAACAAGTTGAAATCGGAGGCGATGTATTCAAAAGCCCTTCTTGTGTTTGGTAAAATTATCCATCTTTGTGATTCATAATTAGTATTTAACATACTTTTGCCTTATGTTTTATTACATTAATGAAAGATTTGTAAACATTTGAGTGAATGAGATTTAAGAATTGCTACTTTAAAAAAATTCTCTGAAATTAAAAATGTGAGTTTTTGAAGTTGTGTTCCATAATATCTTTTGTTGATTTGAACTGGTTTATATCATTCCAAATTACTTTTTGTTTGTGTTTACTTATTATTTTTTTAAAGCATAAACTAAAATATATGTGTATTATTTCTGCCGTCTGCCCTGATCAGTTAGAAATGGATACAAGAAATGCCTATTTTTTTAAATTAAAAAATTTACTTGATAGTTTACCTAGATATTTTTTACTTTGAGTAAAACTTTTGAATGTCTTTTTATTATATAGAAATAATATTAATTGTTTTTATGTTATAAATTAATATATAACAATTTACATTAAAAAACCAAATGATTACTGATTTTATATTTTTCTGTGATTTTTTTCCTATCGGATTATTTAATTTCTCATATTTTAAAAAACATTTCATATATATACATATAATAATTTTTTTGCATTAAAACATCGCATCGGTTAATAAAGAATTATATTAGGCTTTCAATCATCTTGGAAGTACTAGCATATATTCGGTTTTCGTTTCTTTCATAAGATTTTACGAACAAAATTAAATTCCCTCCGAATTGTTGTTTTCAAATGTGATTTGTTTTTTGAAACGTATGATTAAATACGCTAATCTTATAAATATAAATTGATTGAAAGAAAACAAATTATCATTGTATGTATTGGAACAGATCTATAATTTCAGTATGAATGTGAAGAACCTATTATATATACAGAAAGATGTTAATGAATTATTAATTAAAATCAATATATTATCTTTGTGAAAATATTATGTATGAGAGCTAATTCTTTTAATATATACAGGATGGCCACAATTAAAGTAAAGAGCTCAGTTATAAAAAGAAAGTACTGGAGCAAACACTACACTATCTTTTAAACTTGCTATTTAAACCATGGAGAATCGATTTATATATGTAAAGTTTATATTCTCGTCACCGGAAGCAAGAGTGGCTCTGTGGGCTGATTTTGGGCAGTAAAATAAACATTTACAAAAAAGGCATAAAAAGCTAATAAAAATTACGAGCTAATATTAAAAATACACTGAAAGGAAGTTTTAAGTCTAGTTGTATCAATTAACGGAAGTCTATTTTGGCAGGCATTGTGTTTGGAAGTACTGGAACTGATACTTATAAGAGCATTTAAAAATTAATCACTAACAATTGACAAAGATATGATATGAAAATGTGTTACTGCTTATCATGATACTCGATCCTGACAAATTGTAGACTGCACCAAGATGGAAAGAAAATACGTAATTACAATTTCAATCATCAGACAACATTTTTAGTGCAAGTTTATGGAATAAAAGCATCGATCAATGTATTACTGCTTATCAGAACGAGGATACGCGATCCCTGACAATTGTAGACGGCACCAAGATGGAAAGAAAATACATAATTACAATTTCAATCATAAGACAAATATTTTTAGTGCAAGTTTATGAAATAAAAAGTATCGATCAATGTGTTACTACTGCTTATCAGAACGAAAATACGCGATCCTGACAATTGTAGACTGCACCAAGATGGAAAGAAAATACGTAATTACTATTTCAATCATCAGACAACATTTTTAGTGCAAGTTTCTGGAATAAAAAACATCGAAAATGATTGACCAATTATGAAATTAATAATGACTTTATGAATGACAGTGACAAGTAATATTGTTAGAAATTACTGTATACAGTTTTAAGACGAACAGGTATCATATATATATATTTTCTCGAAGTTTATCTGTTATGACGAAAACACGTAGAAGAAATGAATTCGCCAACTTCCGGTTCATTTAGTTCACAACGGTGGTTCAAAATAAATCAGCTTTCTTGAATTAATTCTTGACTTTTATTATTACACTTACTAGAATAATTAAAACTTTGTACAATATTTACAAATTGATAGTAATCCCACACATTCTAATCTCTAATGCCATAAAACTTAATTTCTAACAAAAAAAAAAAACCTCTCACGCTTCTAAGATTACCTCTCTCTCTCGCTTTCCAAACGCTCTCAAACTCACTACTTTCGCCCAGTGTGGCGTCGCAGCGCCCTCTAACGATCATTCATTCATCTTTTTACCACATCTGTGTCCAATTATACGACTACAAATTAACAGGTGGGCTGAAAGGTTCGTAGGCTCACACATAGATGGCGATACTAGTATTTAATCCATATGATTTTTAGTTACCTAACCTTCAAAAGACACGTGTATAAATTTGACAGGTATTGCACTATTAGTATGGGAGTTATAGCATTTTTTAGTGAAGCAACTTTTGTTAGTTTGAAAATATGGACAAAAAAGGAATTTCGTGTGTTAATAAAGCATTGCTTTTTTGGCGAAAAAAAATACTATTGAAGCCAAGGCTTAGCTTGATAAACATTATTCGGACTTTGCACCAGGAAAATCAACCGTAGAGAAATAAAGAGTAGAGAAATTTAAACTAGGGCGAAATGAGCACCGAGGACGATGCACGCAGTGGACGCCCCAAAAGGCTGTTACCGACTAAAACAAAAAAAGTCCACAAAAATACTTTCTGATAACCGTAAAGTGAAGTTGATTGAAATAGCTGAGACCCTAAAGATATAAAAGGAACGTGTTGGACATATGTTGAATATGAATATTTGGATATGCGAAAACTGTTCAAAGTGGGTTCCGCGCGAGCTCACAATCGACCCAAAACAACAACGAATTGATGATTTTAAGCAGTGTTTGGAGCTGTTCAATCGTGATATACCCGAATTTTGCGTCGATATGTGACAATGGATGAAACATGGCTCCATCATTTCACACCAAAGTCCAATCGACAGTCAGCCGAGTGGACTGCGTGATGAACCGACTCCAAAGCGTGGAAAGACGCAAAAGTCGGCTGGCAAGGTTATGGCATCAATATTTTGGGATAAGCATGGTAAAATATTCATTGACTATCTTAAAAAGGGAAAAACCATAAACAGCGACTATTACGTAGCGTTATTGGAGAGTTTGAAAGACGAAATCGCGGAAAAACGGCCTCATTTGAAGAAGAAGAAAGTGCTGTTTCATCAAGACAATGCACCGTGTCACAAAACAATGAAAACGATGGCAAATTGCATGAATTGCTTCCGCATCTACCGCATTCTCCAGATCTGGCCTCCAGCGACTTTTTCTGTTCTCAGACCTCAAGAAGATGCTCGCTGGACAGAATTTTCGCGCCGAAACTGAAGCCTATTTTGAGGCTAAAAGGCAAATCGTACTATAAAAATGGTATCGAAAATTTTATGACCGCTATAATCGTTGTATCGCCCTCAAAGGCGATAACACATATTAAAAGGCGATATTGAATAATAAAATCAAATTCTATCAAAAAAAAAAAAAATTCTATGCTAGCCTACGAGGTACATCCAAATTTCTCCACAATTGATAGGGATAATTTTAATTCAAAGCTTAGTTCAATTGTAAAAAAAAAATTTGAAATTTCATCAATATTCATTAAGAAATTACCCAATTTTAAAATTCGAATTCTTTAATTAATTACCCAAACTCCAATTTGGCGATTTTTTGGGGTTGACGTTACTCTGTTGTACTGCTCATAGACAGATTGACATAAAATAAACGAATAAATAAAACATATTAACCTCTAAATTGCAAACCACCCAAGATTTTGTTTAATAAATTTAAAAAAAAAAAATGCATTTCCATTTTGCCAATAAAAATGTTCCGGTTTAATCTGGACTTTTTGTATCACCGAAAAGTCGCCATTGTTGCAACTCGAAGTTTATTGTTACACTAGTTCAAATCATGGTATTGTCCATTGGATCTACGAAATTTGATAGCCCTAAGGATGGGTTTAGGAGGGTGTGAGCTTTTCTCAGCTTGAGATTTACAGGAGTTCTTTAAATTGCCCACGGTTTTTTCTTCTTCTGCCCTAACGCTTTGTAATGGGAGTAGACTTTGTATCTGGATCTTGAGACGGAATGTTATAGAAGCAACTATTTTAAACTGTCTGTGCTATGCTTTTTGCATTCCCATACCCTTGATAATATCTGATATGCCGTTCAATTTCAAAAGCTCGAATTTTCATTACGACTGCTTTTGCGATGTATAAGAACAAATCACAAGAGCAATTAGTTAAAATTGTTGGGATTGATTTGAGATCGGTCTGCTTTAGCTATGATCAGTTATATGTGGTAATGTCTAGAATTGGGAGTGGAAGAAATGTATACGTGCTTGCAAACGACGAGAAAACAAGGAATGCTGTTTACTACCAGGTTCTAATTAATAAATAAACATAGATTAAAAGATAATTATGTGAATTTTGCTAATTAAAATGATGTTAATAAAAATAAAAAAAAAAAAAAGCATTGCCTCTTGAATCCAAACATATTCGATATATATATATATATATATACACTCAAGAGCCAAAACATTACGACCACCTGTCAATAACGAGTTGGCCCACCTTTGGCGCGCAACACAGCTTCAACCCGCCTTGGCATGGATGCTACAAGTCCTTGGTAGATGGCCAGAGACAGATTGTACCAGATGTTTAAGCAACGGTATCCAATCAGGAACGAATACTTTTATTTTTTTTTCCGCTTCAGTTCAAAAATCAGACATTTTACCAATTGTTGCACATAGATCTATAGAAAATGTGGAGATCAGAAAATCAGAGTGAATCTGATAAGATGAGAATGGCCATTGCTAGAGTTGAAGAAAGCGAAGATGCTGTCTTGAACATAAGTGAATCTAAATAAAAGTATTAATACGTTTTATTTTCTGAAGCTGTGCAACGATGGATTATATGTGTTAGTTATCTACATTTGTTTTGTGTATCAAATTTTCATCCACAAAATTAATCTCTTATATTATAGAAGAAATAAGGTAAAATTACTTTTGGTAACTAATGCTGATTATATTACTAAAAAAAATAATCTATAATGTGTTTATTAAAAATTTAATTTCTAATGTTAATGAACAACAGAGATTTTTTTAGATGACTTGAATATCTATAATAAATTTATATCGATATTGTATAATATCTGGCTCATTTGGATAGTATAATATTTGGCTAGTAAATTGTAGCATTGGTGATCTCTTGTTGGCAAGGATTGCCATAACTATTGATATGAAAATATTTCTCTGGTAGGCGCGATTTTTTGTTATTGTTTTAAATAATAGTCCTGATTACTGATATCGGAGAAAACACGTTACAATACGCTGTCATATGAGAACCAGGGCTAACTGTACGAAAGGAAAAGTAATCTATGTTTTGAAGATTACCGAAAAGCGATAACAGGAAACGCGGTGGTTGAAATGCTTCATTTCCGAACTCAGATAAAAACAGGAAAAGGGGTGAGTGAAATATTTCGTTTCCAAATACAGTAGAACCTCTGTAAGTCGACCTTCAAGGAGACGCCAAATAATTCGAGTTATAGTTTTCGACTTAAGCGGATTTTGTAAAGAAATATTCAACTTGTAGAGGTTTATTTTGAATTAGAGAGGTAAAATAAATAAAAATTTAAGTTACAGGTAATAAACATGTTTATTTGCAACTTAAAAGTCATATTATGTACTACAATAAAAAATCAAAATAATTTCAAATGATCGAGTTGTAAAATCAAATATTGCTAATGTTCGAGATACAGAGGTCCAATTTTTTTTCAAGTTAGGGAGGGAAAATATATACCAAAATGGCTTGTAGGGATTGAATAATTATTTCGACATATAGAGGGTTGAAATTTCGAGTAATGGAGGTTTTTGACTTATCGAGGTTCGACTGAAAGAGGTTCTACTGTATAGATATTTCATTGTTTTGTTTTGAAATTTTTTAAGAACTTTGTTCTTGAAATTGAACTAAACTCTACAATTAAAATGGTTTTTCTTGCAAAAGGAAGAAAAGAAGATTTGTAAATCGTCGTTACAGAAAGGGGAAGTAAAAACATTTTTGGCCTAACAATACTTGATTTAAAGAAAATAATAACTGGAATTGAAGATCACGAAGAAAAATTCCCAACAAAGACATTAGATAGTGTTATGGAATATCGCAAACAAAAAATGTAGATGGAGAAAAGAAAATGAACTGCAGAGATATATTTGAAGAAAGCATAAGAAAAAGACAAGATGGGATTCGAATTGCAAAAAATGCGCTTAGAAAACTGGAGGAGAAATCAGAGCAAAACTAACTAAAGCATTGAAAATCCCATTGAAGCCAAAACTAGAATTAAACGCTATTTTATAGAAGTTTGGTCCCAAATGTAATGCCATCAGCCTGTATTTAATAGTGTTCCTTGCAAAAGTTACAGCTGAAAGAAAAGTTATCGCGAACAGCAGAGCTATACACATCTGTTTTTAATGAACCTTTCCTCATAAATTTTGATGCTTCTCACATCGGAATATACAGAGTGGTTATAATTAAACTTCCCCTATAAACAGCATCCTACAGCTAAAACGGGTGAAAGGATTGTAACCACATTTGCTATATAGACCAAGGGTCTCCAAACTACGGCCCGCGACAACGAATAGCTTATTGCTGCTGTAATAAGTTGGATAAAAAAAACGCAGAATGGTAATAATTCGGTTTTATTTACTTGCTAGGTAAAGCTAATGACATGCATAATACGCAGAAAATTTAACTTAAGCACAACAACTAACAAATAATTGAAATGAATCCCGCTAACGTTATAAACTAGTGAAAATCCCGCGGTTACCCTTGGTAGTTATGTTGGGGTAAAAGTATCGCATATGTATGCATATCGATGTTTGGAATGTATATATCCTGAATCAAACATCTGATTTTTATCCCGAAAATCCCTCAGGAACGGAAAAGCTAAATTAACGCGAATGAAACCGCGGGGTATCCACTTGTAAAAAAAAATGCTAATGAGATTTATGTAATTGTCAGTTTTCACTGACGATAGTTTGTAGTTGTGGATCAATTTTACTTGCACCAATTATTCAAAAAGATTGTAGTAATTGAACCAGCTAATTTAGCAAGCGTATGCTCGCTCAGAGCGCGTACTCGGCGACTAGTCTACAAATTATAGATAATGGCAGAAAAATTAAAACGGTTTTGGCCCTTGGTTTTTACTGGGTAAACAGTACGGCCCCAAGGCTGGAAAGTTTGGAGACACCTGATTTAGACTATAAACTAGATACTCTCAATGAATTTGGTTAATAATACAAAAATGTCTACTAAGTGGAGCCTTTTATGGAAAAACTTTAAATTGAACAAAATAAATGACCAACATGGAATACATAAATAGTATGAACATTTATTGACTAGTTTTGATTACCTTCATATCTAACCACATTAAATGAAAAGAAGTAAATAAATAAAAAGTATGCCTGTCACAAAGTAGACCAAATGTCACAAGAGGAGCAGTTGTTAATCGTATCCAAGACGATGGGGGCCTGAATGGTCGAGTGGCTGGCGCTCGGTACCACAGGTTTCGGGTTCGAGTCTTGGCTGTGCCATGAATGTTTGTAGTGGTTCGGAATCCACTTTAAACATTAGGTCCCGGTCTATTAAGCCCTCGTCTGCAGAAGATGACCGTAGAGCTACAAACCAAACCAATACGATGTAATGAAAGGTGCTTAATAACTCAAGGAAAAATGGTCCAAGGATGAATGTCGCCATGGATCTACACCAGATTCAACTTTGGAAAATGCAGGGGGATTTCATGATGCATCAGCGAATTTTCTTTGGCCCAAATGCGATAATTCTATGTGTTGATTGCCCATTCAAGTAGAAATGAGCCTCTCGCTCTACAAAATATTCGACGGTCATGACGGATTATCATCCATTCTGTTGAGAAAACGAACTGCGAATGCAAGCTGTTGTGGCTTGTCCTATCAAGCATACTATGTTGGATGTGGTGGATATTGTAAGGAATTGTATTTCGGAGCACTTTCCAGACTGTGCTATAAGGAAAGCCTGTCTCTCAGAAATTGCATATTTACTACTGCCTCAAAGTCAGATTCTGTGATTGTTCGACAATAGCTGTCTTGACGACATCAACAACTACAGGTGTGATAGGTTTACGGCCTCTTCGAAGTTGAACTCCTAATTTCCTAGCCTCTTCAAATCTCACAATCATGGCCCGGACAACTTGGTATATATATATATATATACAGCAGACACTGGTCTATGCTGTAGTTTCTTTTTGCGATGAAATTCACGAACAATAGCAGAAGCATTTCCTTATTTTCGTAAAAAAATTCTTTACCAATAGCTCACGTTCAACTAAAAATACCGCCACCAAGACAGCTGCAAACATTGAAATTAAACATAACTTATAAAAATGTTTTATATCCAGACCTGTTTTGCATACCGCTTCAATTTACACGCAATCACATCTCGAGATTATTTTTTCCCTTGTACCGACGGCTTTTCTCAGTTTTACATTTTCTTACTTATAAAATCTTTCTTTGAATTGTTTATGTATTCCGCGTAAGTCGTTTATTTTGTTAAATTTAATGTTTTTATGAAAAGCACCACCACCTGATAGCGAATATTTCTGAACTGGGGAAGGAATTATAACCACCCTGTACTTAGCACAAGAAAAAAAAAAAATGGCTTAACATACTCGATACATTTTCGAACGAGAATCGTATGCAGTTGTATGGTCGTTAAAGAAATCTGAGCCGTTGATATTTGGTTCTTTTATTAAAGTGATAACAGTCACAGCCCATTAGCCTTTTTAGACAAAAGTGCACTCCAATCCTCAAATTATAACGATGGGCGTTAGCACTTCAAAAGGATCATCCTCAGTGCCTTCCTATCTAGGAGGAAAATTAAGCAATCCTGACGTGATATCTGTCTGAACTTTATTTGTGTGTATATATATATATATATATATATATAAAGTATGTATATATGTATGTATATGTGTGTGACTTTAGAACATATTCTCAACTGTAGACAAATAAGAGGTGTGTTTTGCTTCATGCAACAAATTGCCATCTTTAAAGTTTATACTTATCAGTAAATATAAACGCATTTAATTTTCGATAGTTTAAGTCGATATTCAATAATTCTACCCCAAAAGGATAATAATTATATTCAATAATTTTTAAGTCGATATTTTATAGTCGACATTCGATATTTTAGATCGCATTTTATTTTCGATGTACAAACGTGTAGTTCCATTAGGTTTCGGAACTAAACTATAGGTGAAGCGTATGGTGATTCGCATTCTTCTATAATACCATTAGCGAAACGTTTATATAGTGCATTTTTAGTGGGTGATATACTCTATGGAGGATTATTCCCTGTATTAAGGTAGACTGCATTAATGTTGGTAATGATGCAGACTGTATTATTGTTGTCGGTTATGCAGCTGGATTGTAACTGGGTGTGGTTGGATTGTGACTTGAAACACAGGTTTGAGAACTCACAGCTTTATTTACATACGCAGAACATCACACACATACAATTAGAGATATACAATATTTAACACATTTAAAGACAGATAATTCTAGATTAGTGGAAGAATTCCACTTCTAATCTGAAAACCCGATACTTAGGTTTGCACACGAAATATACTACCTCTCCGGTGAGAGTTTGTAGGCCAACTTATACACAGGGTTGTGCTAAATATATTTTCTCTCAGGGCGAAAGACTGTAAACTAAACGTTTCTCAACAGAAGCGCTTGATTGAGCTGTACTTCCTCTCGGGTGAGTCTCGAGGCCTGATTATTTCTCTTGAACGCTACAGAGGGCGCTCTTACAGTGAGTAGGAGGCAGCATCGTTACAATGTTGATAATTCCTGCATTAATGAATCTTGGGAGTTATTTCTTACCCTGGACGAAATACACCTGAAAAACTTTCTAATGAAGTATCACGTTGGGAAGTCTATTCTGTAGAAAGATGTTTACCTTCCTTGTCTCGTAAATGTATTGAATTTTGCTTTGAGTATCTCTAAAATTAAAAATACATCTTCAGTGAATGAAAACCTTCTCCAAAATTATTGGTGAAATACCAATTTTTTTTTTTTTTTTTTTTTTTTTTTGTAATATTTGCTTTGTACAAAATGTCAGTTCTTAAAAGAGTTCGACTATTGTTTGCTTTTGGAACGACAAACAATTCAGTTCGGATTAAATGTCCTTCAATTTCGATATTTATTTTGGACTTCTGTTTCTTTTTCTGTGCCATCAGCCAATGAGACATCAAGAACCATGTTTCCAAATCTTACTCTTTCCTTTTAGAAAGGTATAGTATTTCACCAGCAGTGGTGGGACTGGCTTCAGTATCAGCACATGTACCATTTATTCGTATTCTTAAAAGAGGTATTCATAATTGACAAATGCAATATGTACGAAATTGTACCACTCTACAGTCCTTAGAATCTACTTTTCAACTGCACAGCAAATTGGACATTTTGATTTGATTACTCCCACTTTCCCCATCCACAATAACTTACTTGATGATATTCTGGTTGAGTTTTATTTTTGGGGTGGAATGTTTTATTTTTAGTAGAAACGAATTAGTATGCCTAAGTTCTTCACCCTTTCAAAATTTTGGAACTCCTCTTCTTTTAGCCTCTAGAATCGCATTTCTCGGTTTCACACTTCTTTGTACTTCATAGGCATCATACTTATCAGTTAATATGATTGGGATTAATCCATTTGGAACAAATATCAAGGAAATGTTCCTTATAATCAGGGGAGCTCTTCTTTAAATCTGATCAGCAATGACTAAGTTTTTCAATTAAGCGTTATAACATTTATCTTTGAAAAGAAGAAAAGTCTTCTTCAAAGAAGTTCCGTGGATGAAAATGATAATCTCGTCAAGTATTGTCGGGATTTCTGTAATATTGTGCAAAAAGTTAGCAGAACTTTTCTGCACTCATTTTGAAAACGTTTCAATAGAATACTATATGTATCATTTTGCTCATAGTTTTGAGCTTGTCATCTGTTTCCTGGTCATATTAAAGAAGTACAAATACAAAAAGTCTTTTGCTTTAAAATTTATAGATATAGGGAAAAAAATGTATTTGAACAATGCCTAGTCGAAACAAAAATTGAACAAATATTTAGATATTTTGTATTAACAACAGCAATACATTTAGCAATTTATCGAAGTATAATAATATATAATAAAAAAAAAAAGCAATGCAAATTATATTTTTTGTTTATTTAATATCGATTTATGAATTGTAAGTAGGAATCAAGAAACAAAACCAAAAGCACCAATTTTGATGTTTACTTTTATCTGTAGGAATCCCTGTCTGTTTGAGAACAGGAATTCGTCGGAACCCTTATCAACGTCTGTTTCGGTTAAGATATCCATCTGTGTAGGGTGTTGATGTTTGTTGAGGTACTGCATCATTTGGGGAGCCCTGCTCATGAAGAGGTGGGTTCTCAGGTGATTCCATTTCGTTAGTCAGTTCTAAATCCAAAACCAGTCCTATGTCCTTTTTCCGAGGATCCAGCGGGACTATCTCCGTTTCAATTTTGACGGATCTCTCCAAGTTTAAATTTTAATTAAAAATGCAATAAAATTTAAAAAAAGAGAATATAGTTAAAACTAATATAAAACTAAACTCGGTCCTCTTAGTTTTGATTAAAAGCCATAAAATCAAAGAGAGCGAGAGTTGTTGCAAGTAACGAAGTCGAGAGCGAGGCGAAAACACGTCTTCACTCTACGAAGTCAGAAACCGGTGTCGGTTCTGTACTGAACGAATATGTGGTTGTGCTCCATCTTGCATAAAAAGCACTGTCTTTGCTACAATTCAGGAATGACAAACGTTTTCAGTATTTGCTGATATTTCTCACCAGTAACGGTGCACGTAATAGGATCTACTGTTACGTAAGAAGTAGGAAATTTAAAAAATCTACCTAGATTGTGAAACCTCAAAGTGCTTACACGACAGCATCGCCAAAAATCTCACTTATCGGATACTTTTTTTCCCCGTCGAAATTATCTCTCCTTGTCTTCTATAGTCTGTATATGAAATTTGGTTTCATTCTGTTTAGTTTTAGCTGCAGAAGCCTCTAAACAAGGAAGGCTATTTTATGGCCACCCTGTATTTTGTCTATTTCTAGTTTAGGAAAATTGCAAAATTTACTGGAAAAAATAAATGGGAATTAAAAATTATCTATTTCAAATGACACTTCACATCACCATTTTAAGGAGAAATAATTGTACAATGGAGTTTAAATTGGTATATATTAGCTACTTCAAGCATAAAAGAAATGTAGCACATTATAGTGTGAAGTCTTACTCTGGTAGTACATAATCAGGTAAGCTTGGAGGATGAGCTGAAACTTTGTCCGTTATGAAGATGATCTTCAGAAAGAAATATTTCTCCTCTAAATACCTTTTCACACTTGATCCAAACGCACCAGTAAATCACTCATTGAAATATTCTCTGATTATTCAAGTCTTGCTGTTTGACCTCCACACCACACAGTTTTTTTCATGTTATGTTTCTTAAAGGCCCTAGTAGAGGCTACTCTGAAACTCCATCCACACTTTCTATTTGTATAGCCACAGAACAAGAGAACTGGCCTGTCCCTCATTGGCTTGAAATACCTTGTCCTTTTTTGTATAATATAGGTTCGGTTTGGCATTTTCTTACAAAACTGGCTTGCTTCATCACAAAAATTTATTAATTATATATCGGGGAACTAAATATTCAGTCTCCACAAACTGTCTAACAAAGTCTTTGGCAGTATCTTTATCAACACTGGCTTCCTCTACATGCCTCATAACACTATAAATCCCTGTACTCATCACAAATTATCATACAGCCAAGGCTAATTTTAAAATCTTCACCTTGTTGGCTCATGCCTGGCTTGTTTTTCAAATCACTGGCACTTGCTTTTTCATATTCCTGTTATCCAAATCAAAGGCAATTTCTTGACATGTTCAACTATTTCTGATATTTTATTGTTAATCGATATCACGCGCATGGCAACGCTAGCTGATTTAATGTCTTTTTCAAAGTCGTAGAACCATCATTCTCGGCAAACTGTATGCAACAAGTCCCGGATACATATACTACTTTCCAACCATCTCTTCTCATATCCATAGCTATTTCCTTTGTTTCTTGGCTCTTCTCATTCACTTTCTTAGAACTCATGTTTAATGAATTTCCAAAACATTTACATGAAAAAATAATAAAATCACGTGTGAAAATTCAATTATGGCATGTATTGTTCAATGAATAGTAGGAACTGACATACCGACGCTCGTGGCGTGATTCATTTTGACGCTCGTGGCGTGATTCATTTGACGCACGTGAGTCACATGCTACTCCTAATTGTTCGCATCCTGAAGTACAAATTGGACTTGTTCCAAAAGAAAGAAAAATAATAGACCAATACTTTAAACTGTATTCAGAAATTACTGTAAAAATTGGGCCGAACAGATTATATAAATTATAAAAGTTTCATTAATGAATGTTTAAAATCTGTGATTAGCCAACACAACTCTATTCTCTAAGCGAAATCCCATTCTCACTATCTATTTTTGGCTCTGGAAAAATGATGACTTCCCCTATTGGAGAATAAGACCCTTGGTATAATAAAATGTTAAAAAACACACATACAAAAATTAAAAAAAGAACAAGACACTAATTTATCAATTGAACATCAAAAAGTAAGGTGCAGAAAACTGAAAGAGAAGTAGCTTTTAAGTTTTCCTTTCTTCATTCTATTTGTCTCAGGCTGAATGTAGTAGATGCAGGTGTCCGAAAAAACCTTCATTTTCAGTTCAGCTCAGCTCCTCCTTTTAAAATAAAGATAAAAACACGAATTGCTTTTCTATTCATCTTCCTAGAGACTTTATATCAGCAACTATTGCAGTATAAACATCAACATATTGCAACTCATAAAAAAAAAAAAAAAAAAAAAAAAAATATCAAATTTCCATTAATATGTAAATATATCTACATATTTCACTTACATTACCCAGGTCAATTCAAAACTATACATAAGCTTGATAAAACACGTCGAGTTTGTTTCAAATAAACTGGTTAATAACGATTTGTTTTAAAAGCATAGTCAAATATTGGGGTTTTTTTATAATTTGCCATCTGCATGACACTGTTATTGAAGATATTCATAAGTTTTTATTAAACTCACTCAAGTTGTTTGTCACTGAGTTCAAAGGTTTGCCATTGATTTGTAACCTGCTTCCTATGTTATCAAGCTCAAATTCTGCATCCACAATTTTTCTTGGATGACAATACAATGATATACATATAAAAAACTTGATAAATAATTTTGCATTTTAGAATATTCTAGACTTTGATGACATTTTTTTCTTGCCAAATGAGTGATTTCACATCAACTGCCATCTCTGCATTTCTATACTATTTCAATTTCAACTAAATGTTCAGGAATGGGGCAATTAGATCTAGTGAGGTCATTCGTTTGTTATACTTTTTAGTCTTGTATGTTCATTACAAGTTGTAAGAGAAATTGATACATAAATTATGTATACATTTTTCAATCAAGAAGAAAAGTTGATGTAAAATTAGAATTCAATATATAACAAAAATCTTGCATTTTTTTTTCCCGAAACAATAGGTTTAAATATTTTCCTTAAAGTGACTAGAAATTATAGTAGTTGCTACACTACCCAAGATAATTTCTTTTCCTAGGAAGATCTTAAAAAAAAAAAAAAAAAATGTCTCAAACACTGACTGAAGTTTGAAAACGGTACCCACTGTTTGTCATTTAAAAACGGAGTACATATGTATGACAATATTTCATTCCACTTCATAAGAGGAGATAAAAATGCTTATCTTTAATGATGATGATGGCAAAAGAATTGAAAATGGAGATGCTGAACTTACAACAAAAATTAAAAGGCCATCTTATTGGTGAGATTACATGAAAGGAATTTACTGTCAGGTTGTATAGATTTTTGTGAAATCAACTTATATATCAAGTCAAAATCAATTTAGTTTCCTACAAAATAAAATTTAAAGAAAGAGGCTTTTAAAGTTTTATCATGGATTACAACACTGCATAAAATGAAAGAGACAATATGCAATAATTTCTTTAGGAAAAAAAAAAAATATTCAAAAGAAGGTCAAGCACTAGTTACTTTTATCACAATAAAATACCTGGAAGGACTTAAATAGAGCAGCCGAATAGTACAAAGCTGAGTAGAAAAAAAAAAAAAAAGTTGTAACAATGACAGATTATTCAAAAAAATTTAAGATATCTCATGAATTCAAACTCTTATTAACTGAAAATAAAGGATAGATAGAGTTGCAGTTTAACATGAAATATAAAAAATAAATTTACAAATACACTTTAAAAGAAAGGGTGTTTGTCTAAGTTAATATTTGCTACCAAGGTCTGTTTGTACGAAAGATCTCAATGAATTATCAGTATATTAATTAATAACTTCTTACCTTAGACAAATTAACAACCACAATGCACATCATGGCCACCATTGTTCTAGTTGATTTTACAAGCAAGCAGCTGTTTCTATTTGTCTTGAAATTTGGTGTCTGACAATAACTGTTAAAAAGTAGTTATACAAATATATATATATATATAAAATGTACTATTTCAATTATTAGATTTGAGGTAAGTAGGTATTTTATGGTGACAGTATAGATGTAAATTATAACAAAGCAAAGAATTCAAACATTTTTAAAAAAAAAATTTATGTAATCTCTTATCTTTAAATAAACAAAACAAATTTTTCAATACAGTATGGAATTTAGCAAATGGTTAATTAAAAAACCCAATTTGGTTGGAAAATTCTCCTTCGTTATTTATCATATTTGAAAAGAATTTTAGTATTTATTTCAGAATTCAAAAATGAATATACATGTAAGACATAGAAGTGCTTTAAAAAAGTAGAATAAGGAATTTGTTAAAAAATGTGATTGAAAATCCCCATAGAGATAATTTTTATTTATATTTCAATAACAATAAAAACTACGCATTTTAATTTGCAAAAAAAAAAAAAAAAAAATATATATATTGTGAATACTTCATTACTGGTTATGTAATTAAAAATTTTCAGTTTAAAAATACTAAAATAATTTTGGTAAAAAATGTACACCAGTTGACTAACTAATCATTATAAACCAGATGTCTTTATTACAAATGATTTTTCAATAAATTTTAATGATTAAAAAAAATACAAGAATTATTCAATTGTCTCACAGAGACAAAATGTTTAAGATAGACGACAAACCAATATTTCCAGCATTTTTGCTCCTGATGACACTTTTCAAAAACAGCAGCAACTGTTGTATTAAACAAGATAATTTTATAGTAAAACACAAGAACATTTCAGTTATACTGTTTCAACATCTAAATATCTATTATCTTACATTTTTTCCACAAATGTTGTTTCAAGTGATGTTTAAATGTTAAATAAGAAAACAGTTTAGTTATTAACATCTTCAAAATGTTTAGAGCAATAACAACTCTCCTTAACATGCTTCTTACAGTTTCAATATGAAATATGATAACAGTTCAGCCATGAATTCTTTTTATGTGTTCAGAATATTAAGAAGTATCAAAAATTCACATTTATTATTGCACAGATGATGCAGACGAGTCATCCACCACATGAGCTTGTATGACGTCACTACATTCTTTTTGTTCTAAAGAAGAATTACTTCCTTTTGCAGCTGCATCAACAATCATTTCGCTACATTCCGCATTAGCTTTGATGTTCATATTTTTATTTCCTTGTTTGGTATAACTAAGTGAAGATGTTGTTAATTTTGAAGTGCCAGCTTTACAGGCAGAGAAATCGTCATCTTTATTGTGAAATTTTACAACAATACAACACATGTTATCACAACCAGTTCCATCGTTGTCTTTGTTTGGTGCAAGAGTGAATTTAAACATCTGTAAAAAATTATAACATCATATATTTCAAAACATCACTTCAAAAAAAAAGTTGTTTATCACATTTTTCTTTTGAATGTAAATAAAGATTAAAAATTGTTCACTGTACAGAATTCCATCAAAGAAAATTTTCAAAATATTTTAAAATTTAAATAGTAGAGTAAATCCTTTTCCATGCTATAAAAGTTTTCCTAACTTAAAGAAAGTTAAGCCCTTTTTTAAAAAATTCCATTATATTCTATCTTATTAAATTTCCCCTTCTATTTCTATAAGTTTGCTTCTATTTATTATGACTTCCACAATGGTAAATATAGGCTAAATGAAAAAAATTAATACTGATGTGCAATTTACATGTAGAGAAAATTAGACTCTTAAATATAAACAAAATTAGCAAATGAAATTTAATTTTGGGATGAACTCCCGAAAATCATTGCTCACATTAAAAAATATAAAGACAACAGCATATAACCATATTTCATTTTCTAAATAAATGTAAAAAAATTGTTTCTTTCATGCAAAATTCTTATAAAGGATTATATTGAAAGAAATCTTTTCTATAAATTAACACTGAAAGATATTACACTAAAAATTTCATTTTGTGATCTTTAAATACATTTAAGAATAGTTGTTAATATGTGATTACTTTCTAAACACAAAAATTCATGTGTAACATGAATTTCTTAATTTAAAGAAAATGTAAGTTATGGTTACGAAGTTAACTGGCCTTATTAGTAGAACCACATCTTAATATTTTTCTATGAAAATCAAGTTTGAAAATATTTACTAGCAGTTGAGTGGCTTAGTCAGAAGACATAAGGCAAAATTCATGAAAAGAAACATGCAGATGGCTTCATCCCGTTCCGAAAGGATTTTTTTTTAAGTGAATAAGAATATATCTTTTTTTATTCAAAGTAAAAATTTAATTAATTTCTTACCCTATGAATGATTATTTGTCAAGAAACAAATATGTGTTTCACAAAAATATGAATGTTTAAAATTTTTTTTTACTTTCAATTTTTTTTTAATAGTGTGGATGCAATTTCCTGAGAAAAAATATAGTTTCTTTTTTTTTCTCAGGAACTTGCATTGACTATCCTCTTGTATATTCATCTGCCCCTCTACCTTACATGTAGATGTTTTGAAAAGTTCATGTTTTATATTTATATTCACCAGATAACAAAACTGTTTAAAAAGAAAACATAAGTTAAAAATTTTGTGGCAACTCTTAAATCTTCTCTTTCTTTTATTGTTTAATCATTTAAATACTTTTAAAAATCATTTTTGTATAGCATTGCAAATTTATCCCATGTTACATAAAACACTATCTATACTACATTTTAATATTGGCTGTTTGACTTATGCAATCAAGTTAAAAAAAACATCTCTGTACTTGAAAAAATTTGGTATTCAGTTATAGATGTTCTGAAACCTACTGCTTCTTATATTTTCCTTTTGTGTCACTCTCTTTTCCTGTACTAATTTTCAACTTAAGAGATTAAAAATTAATTCTATATGCAAACTTGAATAATAAATTTAACTCTATATTAAATACAACTTGTGTTTTTGCAATTTATCAAAAATTTTAGTTTTTAAAAAAATTAATGTAAAAAAAAAAAAAAAAAAAGAGATTTAACATCTTACATTAGTAAAAAGATAAATAAATATTATTTATTTACAAGTGCAAAATAAAAAAAAATGGATCAGAACCTGCTACTTTTGGATACCATAAGCATGCATTTTGCATCTGAGTTACTCAGCTGCAGGTATATAATATACAAAAGCAAATATTTCTCGAAAACTATTGAGAGATGTGTACTTTTACTTCGGTCAGTTAACATCTTAATCAAGACCTCTCTTAGTAACCTTGTTAGTCTTATTTATTCAACAGTAGAATTTAAATACTTACTTCTTCACAGATATCTTGTAAATCACAATCTCCAGCTTGAAGTCTTACATTTATGTAATCAACTGCATCTTGACTGGTCATAGCATTCCTAGTCAAAAAATAGAATTAATCTTTCATTTTTATAAAGTTATAAGTTCTCTAATGTAATATGTTAAACATAATACACACACGGATCGTTAAAAAATAATGAATAAAAAGTAAACAAAAAACATTTGCCATTTATTCTCAGAATAAGTAATATACTAATGCAGGGATTTTAGGCCGCATTTAAAAAATAAAACTTACCCAAGCCTTACATAACATATTACTAATTTAATGACAGTTGTTAAATAAAAGTTGGTACAAATAAGCAAAAGTGTTGTAATAGTTTGATAACATTTTGACAAGTTGTTAGTATTTAATTCAACTGGATGCATACCAATTTTTTTTGTCAAACTGTAGCATTAAGAGAGTTCAGAAATTAAAAGAGCCTAGTGATAGCCATAAAATATGAGTGAATGGTAAGGTAAAAAGCTTAAGGACAAGTCAACACAGCAGAAATAGCTCTTTTGATTCTTCAACTACGGAGATATTTAAAAAAAAAAAAAAAAAAAAAAAAAAAAAAAAAAAACCATAAGATAATGGCAAAATATGGAAATCATCTGCTAAAAAGTTTAAGAATAACATATGCAGAACCAAACACACTAAAATATAGATTAGAAACAAAAACTACAAAAAGAAAATTTCTGAAATCCAGATGACAACAACAAAAAAAAAAAAAAAAAAAAAAAAAAAATCTGAAACAAACAATTACCATATTCCATCGGAAGCAATAATGAGGAAATCATCGTCTTTTTCAATGTCAATTGAATTTACGTATGGCTCAGCAGTGACAGATTGTTGTTGTGGTATAAAAGAATCTCCTTTAAATTTAAAATCTCCTAAAAAAATAAATTTATTTATATTCTATTTGCCATCAAATCATACTAAACTAATATTGAAACAATCATATGAAAACAGTTAAACAGTAATAGTAATTTTTAAAATGGTATTAAAGAATTGTTGATGGTAAGATGTTTAAAATGACCAATAATGGCAAGATGTTTTCTATAAAAAGTAATTAAAAAATTTTTAATGATATATTTTCACATTTTTTAAAATTATCCATAAACAAGGAATTCTAATTTAAATAATGGCAATCTTTTTTTAAATATTCCTTAAAAATAAAATAATTTTTAAATAAATATAACTAGTAAAAACTAAACGGATAAGATAAATATAAAATATTTAATACATTAAATGAAATGATATGATATATATATATGAAAATGATGATGAATTAAGATAAAATATTTTGCAATAAAATTTATTTCCAGCAGTTTAAAAACTATTATAGTACATGCGCTCTAAAAAAATATTGAAATATTTTATTATCCAAGGAAAATCATTACTAGAAAATTATAACAGAAATCTTAAAATGTTTTTTTTTTTTAAATGTATTCTCTAATAATTAATTGTAATTTTATACAAATAGTATTTATAAAACCCACCAAAAGCACGTGAAAGATTCAAGCAACCGCCAACACGGCCATCTTTAGACACAGACCCCCCTGCATTTAGTATACGAGATCGTTCATCGAAATCTTCTGGTTTATGATCCACAGACATATCTATGGCTTTTCCATTGCGAGATAAAACACATCGTGAATCACCCACATTAGCAACATAGACTTTTGATTCTCTAATAACAGCAACAGTAGCAGTTGATCCACTGAGATAACCAGGCTAAAAATAAATATAAAATTTACTTTTATAATTAAAACATAAAAATCATAAACCATGTTTGTTGAAAGAAAATATTAGTTACATGCAATATCCATGCTTTGAAAATGAGTAGTAAAATTTGATCAAATAAAAATACTTTACTTGTGATATATCTTACTTAATGTCCATTACTACAAGATGGATACTTTAATTGCAAAAACCGTATATTTCTGTACATAAGCTGAGGATTTTTAGAGTTTTTTTAAAGCTAAAGTACAGGAGTCTTCTTATAAACGGATCTGCTATTCCTACAAAAACAAATACTTTTCCATCAGCCGGATGCAAGCGATAAAATGCAAAATATAACATTTTTATTTCTTTAGTTCATATATTTTAAATTGATGAAATTTTTTTAATGAAACGAATTTTTATTTAATAATAATTATTTGTTTTTATTTTAGAAATTGCTTACATTGCTGATTTGTTGTCATCACCAAAAGAAAAAAGTAGTAAAATGGCAAGTTGTAAACAAACAAAACAGACAAGTACTAAAATGATCCACTGAGATAACCAGGCTAAAAATAAATATAAAATTTACTTTTTATAATTAAAACATAAAAATCATAAACCATGTTTGTTGAAAGAAAATATTAGTTACGCATGCAATATCCATGCTTTGAAAATGAGTAGTAAAATTTGATCAAATAAAAATACTTTACTTGTGATATATCTTACTTAATGTCCATTACTACAAGATGGATACTTTAATTGCAAAAACCGTATATTTCTGTACATAAGCTGAGGATTTTTAGAGTTTTTTAAAGCTAAAGTACAGGAGTCTTCTTATAAACGGATCTGCTATTCCTACAAAAACAAATACTTTTCCATCAGCCGGATGCAAGCGATAAAATGCAAAATATAACATTTTTATTTCTTTAGTTCATATATTTTAAATTGATGAAATTTTTTTAATGAAACAATTTTTATTTAATAATAATTATTTGTTTTATTTTAGAAATTGCTTACATTGCTGATTTGTTGTCATCACCAAAAGAAAAAAAGTAGTAAAATGGCAAGTTGTAAACAAACAAAACAGACAAGTACTAAAATGTACACAAACAATAATAGAATACTGTAAATAATAAATGTTGAAGGAATTTTTTTTTTATTTCAGACAGTTATTAACTCATTAATGGTAATATATAATAAATATATCAATCTCTGCCAATATAACAAAACAAAATTTTAGATTTTTAAAATATTTTTACTAATGACCTCCATTTCATCCATGCATATTATTTTTATAGTCACACAACAGAAGTGTTGATCGTTAAATTTTCAAAAACAAAGCAAACCTTTCTTGGTTCTTGTTCATGAGGATTGAATCTGAATGCATGTCTATTTCCTTTGGGAATGCTGTGAATTGTAGTTCAATAAAATGAGAAAAACAATATAAATTTCTCACAAAAAAAAAAAAAAAAAAAAAAAAAAGAATTAAATAGTATATTACTATCTTTGAACTAATTTCCTCTTCAAATATTTGCAGAATCTTTACTGTGCATTTCTAATACAAAGTTTCGATAAAATAAAGATGCAACTTGCATCAATTTTTTACATAAAAGTTCAGATGGAAGGATAATTTTCACTTGAACAATGTTCCAAATTTTTACATTATTCAGTCATATCAATTCAACATCACTTAGTAAATCTCTAGTTCATGCCACATTGTTAGCAATCCCCCCACTCAGCAACAAAATGTTGGTGATGTGCTTTTTCTCCTTAGATATTAGTGAAAAGGATTTAAAAATGAAAACATAAGCCAAGACAATTCGAAATTTTCTTTCCTTCTTTTTGTAAACCACCATGCACCATTTCAAGAACTTGATGCTAAGCTTTTCGATGAGATATTTTCACGCTTACAAATTGCTTTTTATTTGTCATGGATTATTTTACAGTTTCATTGATACGGATTTCCTTCGAAATTCTCCCTATTTCTTGTACAAAAATCCCTTTTTAATGGAAATTCCTGATTTTTAATATTTGGGATATTTAGATACAATTAGGGAGCTCAGGAGAAGGGGCCGAAATTCGAATGTTTATTGAATAAATCGAGTTGTCATGCATGCTTTGCAATCTTTAAAAAAAATTTATGGTTTATTTATATAAATTTATAATTTTGAATTATAAATAACTTATTATTGTTGAATAAAGAAATTTAAAATTAATTGGAAAGAAATATATTTAATAATGATGTTGATAATATTAAAATAAGTACATCAATTTACCTCAGATTGGAAAAATTCATCAGCTGTAATATTTGAAACTTCTTCTTCACTGTCAGTGCTTCTACAATAAATGTTTAGGAATGCAAAATATATTATAAATATTTATCGGTGAAATAATAATATTATACTACATATACATAATATACTGTCAAAAATTAACAGAAAGCAAAATATAATAATTAGATAAGTAAATGACAAGACTTGTTTTAAAATTTGCATAACACAATCATCAATATTTCGTAGTTATGGAGCCACAAATCATCGTTCTAAAAATTAGGTAACACTTGAATATACTTAAATTTTTAAAAAATATTTTGTAACATTTTATCACTTACGAAGATTCTTCTTCATCCTCAATGATAAAGTCCTCATCTTCAGGATCTGAGGGTTCAATTTCCTAAAATAGTAATAAGAAAAAAATAAATACAAAAAATAAATACAGCCTTTTAATTATTTTTAATAATATATATATATATATATATATATATATATATAAAACTTACATCTTTTAATAAATACTGTATTGGCTTGTCAATTTCCATCTTTTCTTCCGTATCTACAATGTGAAGGAGGAAAACATTTAGCATGTTTAACAAAAAAAAAAAAAAAAAAAAAAAAAAAAAACCCTTTAAGTTAAAAAGATAAAAACGCATTTTATATAACAAAAAAGAAAACATAATAATTGCTGATCTTGATGTCCTTTAGTTTGTGGCGGCTTATAAAGGTTGCGTAGTGTTATTAAAATACATACGGCAAAAAAAAGATGATAATCAATTTTCATATTTTCAACATCTTTATTCCATTTCTAACACCAACTATGTTCCGTTTTCATTCTAGCGGGAAAATTCCCCTGTTAACAGTGAAAGTAGAAGTCGTTAAATTTTTACTCCATTTTCCATCAATAGGTGTCGCTACATCACTCCCCTACCAGTAACAAAGTTACGTTACTTTAAAAATGGTAGAAGAATTAATATATCTATACAAATAATAGCGAACAAATACACATTGATACAAATTTAAATTGCACAAAATAATTACAAATACAATGAAATACAATAAATCAAGTTAATTTTAAAATGTACATGGACGAATTATAATTTGGAAGAAAATTCAATAATGTCATTGAAAAGAACAGGAAGTTTTACTTGTCTTCCACAACGTGTTGTTGTGTTTGGTTGTGCAACTTGCTGACTTGGTATAAATGTTTGCTCACTCGGCACAGCTGTATGATCATTTGATGACATTGGATTCAGGAAGTTCATTAGGTTGTAACACATATGCCGGTTTAATCTATCCACGGAAATATTAACTTGTTTATTTTTAACTGATTGAAGAAAGTTTTTCGGGGATCTGTGCAATACCAAATAGGGTCCTTCATATGGGGGTTCTAAAGGTGTTTTTAACTCTGTCAATTCACAGAAACACATGTGAGCATGTGTACAAATCTTTTGGAATAAAGATAGTTTGTTTACATTTGTTTTTGGATTGGTAAGGTTTTAAGTCGGCCATCTGTTTTCGAAGATTGCTTACGAAATTATCAACAGATATTGGAAATCTGGATTCTGTAAAGAATTCGCCTGGTAATTTAATAGTTTTGCCATAAACCACTTCAGCTATTGTATACTTAGTCCTCATGTAGAGCAGCTCGCAAACCCATAAGAACCGTTGGTAACGTGTCCATCCAACGAACGTTGTTATGACATCTAATAGCTGTTTTCAAGGTACTGTGAAGACGTTCAACTTTTCCATTACTCTGAGGATGGTAAGAAGACGTATGGTTTACTTTAACACCACATAGCGAAGCTAAATTTCAAAATAGTTCCGAAATAAATTGAGTGCCTCTGTCAGTAATAACACAAGTAGGTACACCAAATCGGGTAATCAATGCTCATAAAAAGCTTTTGCTATATTTTCCGCATTGATATTTGATAACGGTACCACTTCCATCCAAGAGGTAAACCGATCAATACACGTCAAGCAGTATGTGCATCCATTAGAAGGTGAATAAGGTCCAATTAAATCTATATGAACGACTCTAAATCTCTCATCTGGTGCTTGAAATTGTGAATATTCTGATTTTGTATGTTTAGTTATTTTATTTTTCTGACAGTTGATGCAAGTTTGAGTCTACTGTTTAGCATCTTTTTTCAAATTTGGCCAAATGAATCTTTTAGTTATATCTTTTACAGTAGTTCGAATTCCAGAATGAGCTAAACTGTGAATTGTATTAAATATTGTCATCCGAAAATTTTTTGGTATGAATGGTCAGATACTGGAAGTAGAGGTATCACAATACAAGAGCTTTCCTGATGGCAATTGGTGTTCTTTAAAATCTAATGATTTGGAATGTAATTTCAATTGTTTCAGTTCATCATCATTAATTTGTGCATTTGCTATCAAGTCATAATCGACAATAGGTGAATCGATGTCCTCAATTCTAGACAGTCTGTCTGCTACCACATTGTTTCGACCACTGATAGGGTATAGGTTAGTAGAGAATTGTCAGATATATTGTAGATGTCGTAGTTGTCTGGGGGAGGCTTTATCATTGTTTTGCTTAAAAGCGAATGTTAACGGCTTATGATCAGTATAAATATCGAAATCTCGATCTTCAAGTAAATGCTTAAAATGTTTAATGGATAAATATATACCCAAAAGTTCACGGTCGTAAACGCTGTAATTTTTCTGAGCATTATTAAGTTTTTTAGAAAAAATGCAATTGGCTTCCATCCACTTGGTTCTTTTGTTGAATAACTGATCCAATAGCCCAATCAGATGCATCTGTGAGAAGTGCCAGAGGGTAATCCGAGCTGGGATATGCCATTAACACTAATGTGAACAACATCTTGTTTGCATTTTTCAAAACTTTGTCTGATTCATCGGTCCATGGTATTTTGCGTCGATCTTTTTTTTTTTGTAGATCCTTTCAAAAGTTTATGTAGATGGGCTTGAGTTTTTACGGCATTATTTATATAATTACGATAAAAATTGATCATTCCTAAGAAGGAACGTAATACGCGTATAGTTTCTGGCAATGGATATTCTAGGATAGCTTTGATTTTTTTGAAGTTGAGGTTGTGAGCCTTCCGCAGATATTTGATAGCCTAAAAATCTATTACAGGTACTCTCAAAAACTGATTTGCTAATATTAACCCGTAGACCATATTTATCTAAACGCTGGAAAACTATTTTAAGATGTGAACGATGTTCTTCCTCGCAAGAAGAGGAGATCAACACATCATCTAAGTATGGAAACACAAAGTCTAGACCATAAAGAACTTCATTTATAAACCTTTGAAATGTTGCAGGGGCATTTTTGAGACCAAAACTCATCACATTGAATTGATAAAGTCCAAAAGGTGTGATGATGGCAGTTTTTGCCTTATCTTCAACTGCTACGGGAATGTGATGATATGCTTTAGTAATGTCAATTATTCAATCTGTTTTCATTCTCGCGGGAAAATTCCCTTGTTAACAGTGAAAGTAGAAGTCGTTAAATTTTTACTCCATTTTCCATCAATAGGTGTCGCTACAAGTTAAAAGTTTCATAGACCTTTACCTTGTTCAGAACTTTCCTCTTCGTGACTTGAGGTGGCCATATTTTTCGAAAAATGCACGGACAATCGCCTCAGTAGAACTCTTAGAAAATGTCACTAAAATAAATATAGGTTTTAGCTTTTTTTTACCTATTAAAGGTTCATTATATATTTAGAATTAAATAATATATTTTCATTGATTAATTCTTTAATTAAATATTGGCATACTTTGAAGACACTATATTCGAATCAAGAAAAGACAACAGAAGGTTGCCACATTCTCACCAAATCGTACCTTTTACACTTGAATCTCTCTACTGGCGACTTTGTAAAAATATATTAAACTGTTTGTGATTTCCAAATTTTTCCCTTAGTATTAGCAGATACTGAATTTTATATTTAGAATCATAAAGAAAGATTATTATATATAAACATATATACCTTACATCAGATAAATAATAAACATATACATTAAAAATTACCGTTGAGCTTGAACTATTAATACTGGAGACCAGGTTGATAAGAATAGAATCAATAGTGTTTTCTCAATGATACCATCCAATTTCCACTTTTTTCTATTTTTTTTGCGTATGTTTCATTTCTTTCATTCTTTAACTCCAAATTTATTCAAACATGTTTTGTACAATTCTTATGTTTCATTTCTTTCATTCTTTAACTCCAAATTTATTCCAACATGTTTTGTATAATTCTTTCACATTGAACAGCTTGAAATTCTCATTTTCTTTACCAACAAAGCTTTTCATTTGTACCCAAATCAGTTCAATTGAACTGAGTTTTGCGTAATGAACTAAAATTATCTTAAGATTGCCTCAAGTTTTGGCCATTTTATTGAAAGCGAATTTATAACATCTTTCTTTGTGTAATTTTAGTAACTACACAGGTTTAGCTTTCAGCATTCCTTTGTTATTATGAATGTTTTCAGATTTTAGCCAATCTATAATTTGTCCCTTTCTCCAAGATGTATTAAGCTTTTCTAATTTTCGGGAATGATATCATGAATTATTCATAATGATAACAGTGTTTTTGCTCAAGTTGAAGTAGAATGTTTTCTAAGCACACTGTATTCATATTTTTAAGATAATAATAATTTCTGTTAGATTTAAAATGGAGGAGCCCTTCTAAAAACCCTGATATGATTCCAATATAAATAATTTTAAGTCTCTCGCCTTTTCCAATGGTTTTAAAGGCGAGAAATTTCAATCCTGTAGAGAGACGAGTTAAGCAATTGTTTTGAGTAACTGCAATGTATCTGTTCAAACTTTGTTAAATGTATGACCCACGTTCAGTCAAATTTCATCCAAGTGTTAAACAATCATAAATATTTTTCTCCTATTTTTTTTTTTTTTTTTACATAATTGAAACATTCTTTTAGATGATAAAAATGTATTCGCTTAAAAATTGGTAAATAAGAATCGTCATTTACTACTTAAAGAACTTTGTTTAAGGTTTGCATTTTGTTTTTAAAAGAAAAATTCATGATTTTTTTTTCTACTGACATCTTTGTAGAATTCATCAACATTTTCAAGGATCCATTTGTGGGGTTTGTTTTCTTTGGTAAATGTAATGCACATTCACATTGACAAATAATTCGGAAAACTGAAGATTTACTCACAGTGGCAGCATGTGTTGCATTTTCAAGAACATCCACTACTGCAGCATCAGTATTTAATTGTAACTCCATTTTGTAAACATTCAAAATCACCTTCTCTGCTTTGTGTAAAGCTAATTTCTTCTAAATCTTTCTCAATAAGACAGGTGCAATTATATTTTAAAACAAATTTGCTTAGTTTTAATACTTTAGAATTTTCTCTGAATCTTTTGTTTATTTTTTTTGTGCAGTTCTTTTTATTCATTAAGAAGGTCAAGAAGTTTTAACAATTAAAAAATATTTTTGAAAAAAAAAAAAAAAAATGTAAGTAATATTTAAATAAAAAATTGCTCATAAACCATTATTTTATATAAATATATACACATTCGAGAGACTTTTCTATGAATGCATGCAGTGAGAAAGAGCATAAAAGCAATTTGTTCTGTGTGTCAGTTCCAAGCGATTTTGAAAATGTCTGCAAAACGTCCTATTCAGCCGAAGATTGTATTTTTTTATTGTTAAAAATTTGTATTTATGTGGTGAAAATGAAACTCTATTGCCATGAAAGTGGTTTGCAATATTCGGAAGTCGGCTCACGTCTTCTAGAGTTACAGTTAGAGATCTGACACGAAAATGTGAAAGGTTTAGTTACATGAAAGATGATTGGAAAGAAAAAAAATTCCTGTTCAATGAATGCATTACCATGTGCTAAAAATATATTTAACAGCGAAAGGAACAGTTGTCTCAAAATCTGGAAAAACTACACACTGCTGCAGAAGGGCAAAATCCATGTGATGAGAATAATATTCTTCACTCAGTACTTCGTCTCATTGAACATAATATGAATGAAATCTGCAACTACATCCAGTCTGTTCCGCAACTCTGTACTATTATCATTTGAATACACACCAGCTTTTTCTGTATAATAAAACTGTTTTATCCTCCTATACATTACAGCATTAAATCATTAATTCACAGGCTTTAATTTATCAAACACTCTTGTATCTTTGCATATTATTTCTGATCATAAATTCAATGATAATTCTTTGTTTTGATGTTTATCACTCGTTTTTAAAGTATGTCCTATTATTCTTGAGACACCCTATAATCATTCATTCTATCAAAATGACCAGTATGTTATTAAAAAGCATGTATGTTGCATATTTCTAACTTTCTAGTATATTTTAATAATATTTTATGATTCACTTTAAAATGCATCTTGCATCTTAAAGTGAATTATATAAAAAATATTGAAGTAATCCTTGAAAATGAGAAAAATTAACCATTCATATCCACAAATTATTTTTGATTTTTTTTAGAGAAAAACATATTGATATTACAGATATATTTTTGACATTTTGAAGACCAAATGAAAAACCCATAGTATAATTTTCCTTAATTATTAATACAAACAATATTATTTATTTGACTTTTAGTTTTAAAATATTACTTTAAGTAGAAATTCCTTTTTTACTTGTGAAATTAAAATTTCTTCATGTTATGAAACTACAACAATTTCATGACAATTGATATACATAATTGCAAGATCTCAAGAATATTTCTAGAAAAGCATTTGAAATAATAGGGTAAAATAAAATATTACAGAAAAATTTCATAATAAAATACCACAGATCTTACCATTAGTAGAAGCTTTTTTACTAGGGCCAGCAACACTAGATTGGTCATCATGGGTTGCAGTAGTAGCTTCAAGTGCTTTTTGGTGTTTTAATATTTGGAAAGCAGTTCCTATAAAAAAGAATGTTATTGAAGCCAATTTCCCCAACATAAATTAACATATATATATATATATATATATTGTGGTTTATTTAAAATTATATTCTCTGTATTTACAATATTGGTAATTGAAAACAAATAACTGAAGAAAATGTATAATTACTGAATGAATGAAAGATGCATCATACTTATTAAACAAATATCATAAAATTTAGGGTGAAATGATAAAAATGAAAATCTTCTGGTGAAATGCAAAGTGTTTGAGACTAGAGCAGATGTTAAGAGTGTGATAACTTTCAGAATTGAAAGAAAATGACTGCATATGAGTTTGGTATTTCAGTACATCCCATTTATATGCATAATATAACACAAGAAAAGCGTACATATTAGTTTACATAAATATATATTTTTTTAAAATCGAAAGATTTTTTTTTACATTCATATCTTGATAAATGGAATTCCATTAACTTTAATGAGATACATAGAAGAAGATTTAAATAAGAAGTATAAGAAATACATTCAAAGATGCTATATCCTTAAAAGAAAATAATAATAAATTAATAAAAGGTGCATGAATCATGTATTAATGAGTAGATTATATAAATAAAAAATATGGATAATTTTTTTAAATCAATCGAAACAAGTTTTGATAAAAGATAAATAAATTGAACATTTAATTTTATAAATTTGTACAATTTTTTGTGATATAAATTTTAATAAATAAGTACAATACAGCAAGTTAAATGCTGCTTGTAAAAATATCTGTAAATAGTCCCTTTTTACATGAATATCAGTAGAAGTTGTGATAATAAAAATGGCATTTCCATGTAATATATTCGTATGTCTGAAAATTTACAGTTGTTCTCAAAAGTTTTATGTTTCCTAATTATAGCAAGTTAAGCACATCTACGATAATGTTTTATTTGGTATTAAAAAAATCACAAAAAAGTACAAACATGCAATGAAATGAACATTTGTACAAGTTGACAGTAATAAAAAAGTAGCTTGTACACATTTTGTGAAAAACAGGTGAAAACAGAAATTATACACTACCCCTATTTTCTTCTTCTAACAAATCATTTAATTCAGCGATATTTTCAGGATCCATAATGCTGGCATCGCAAGACAGAAATCCCAAATGTAAAGCAAGTTCTACATCATTTTGTACTTGCAGAGAATTAAGAATTTCGAAATGTAACTTCTGTTTTAAGAATTCAGCTACCTCCGAGCCTAAAAAAAAAAAAAAAAACATAATTAATACAGATTATTTACAAGTAATCTAAAACCTTTTCAAGGTTTTGTAAATATTTGACTTAAAAGTTCTTTTGTATGTTATAAAAGATACAAATTTTAACAATTCAATATTTTAATCATTGTACTTTTAATGTGTTTATACATTAAAAAAATATTACAAAATTTTTTCCATGAACTTTTACAAACTTATCTTTTAATTTTACTAACTTATAAAGGGTGGCCATTCTCCCGAGAAAATAAAATTCCTCGACTTTTCCATGTGAAATTTAGAAAAATTTCAGATCATTCGCATAAAAATGGGACACCACATGAGCTATTATAAAAACCCTACTAAAAAGTATACTACATCAGTGATTAATAACATTTATGTTTGAAATCTTGTAAAGAGTAACGAATTTAACATATATTTTCAAACATAACCATCCTACGGAAAATCATAAAATAAAATTTTTCTTTGATATCACTAGAAGATTACATAGATTTTTTAAGCTGAAAAGCAAAAAGATTTTTTGACAGAAATAAGGTTGTACTGTTCAGTCAAAATGTTTACTACAGAAAAAGTATAAAATAATTATACACAGAAGTTTTGTTCAATCTACAAGGCTTAGTTAGCAAATTACTGAAATCCACCGATGGGTAGATGGCAACAGCCACAATCTAATAACAGCAGTAAATGTGATTCCAGAAAGAAAAAGAATCTCTAATATTTCCCATGATTAAAACTTATATTCTTATATCTAGTTAGTGTGGTTCGACAAAAAAAGAATTAAAAGAACGTTGAATAAGCTCCCACCCCAATTCATAAATTGTTTTTAGAGTTCGTCTTGCTCAGTGCCTTATGTTGCAGAATAATGACATTTATGTTGATAGTCGCTGGACACTTTTCAATTAAAGATTGATTAACTTGATCCAATTACTCACAATAAAATTCTGCATTCACAGTTTGTCCAGGTTTCAGCATTTCAAAATGAATGATTCCAAGAATACGTCACCAAACACACAAAAGCGCCTTTTGTGATGTAAACCTAATTTATTCCAAGAGAACCATTGTCTTTCGCATTATCATGGCCCATGTTTCATCTCCAGTGATCAAGTGATTAAAAAAACGCTTCTGCCATTAAAGCTATAACTTGCATGTGGTGGATCGGTTAATTTTGTTTTCTATAGACAGATTATGCAGGACCCAAACACCTACTCTGCATACTGTAACAAACTGCTGCAAATGTTCTTGGAAGGTCGACCAAGACTGGTTAACAGTGTTCGTCAGTTCCTCGCTTTTTCTTCCACTTCCACTGTTCACATGCCATTGTAGCGACACCTATTGATGGAAAATGGAATACAAATTGAACGACTTCTACTTTCACTGTTAAAAAAGGGAATTTCCCCGCTAGAATGAAAACAGAACGTAGTTGGAGTTAGAAATTGAATAAAAGATGTTGTAAATGTAAAAATTGATTATCGTCTTTACGTCAAAAAATGCCTGATTCCGTGCGGAATATTTTACTCGTTAGTGATGAAGAAATTGAGAAACTGGCATTAATGGCGGATCGTATTATTGAACTGCAACCAAAACAAGAACTTCACTGCGTAAGCAATGTTTCATCAGGATCAGATACCATAACTGAGTTACAACAAATTGCATCTTTGGATAATAAACTTGCAAAACTGAGTGTCACAAGGAACTCTCGTTCCCAACCAAGAAATAGAGATCGATACTCTTCTTCTCATCGAAGTAAGTCTCGCAATCGCTCTTACAATCCTTCTGGCAAATACTGTTATTACCATTTTCGTTTTCGAGAAAAATGTTTTCCTGATAAATGCAAAGCTCCATGTGCATGGAAAATAATCCTTCGGAAAACCAGAATCAGCAACAGAATTAACGGCAGACTCTGCTGCTGAAAATACAAAACATTGCCTTCAATACCGTCTATTTGTCAACGACAAAAAACGGGTTTACGCTTTTTGGTTGACAGTGGAGCGGACGTAAGCCTTATTCCTTCTACTTCTAAACATAAATTTATTAGTGACTATAAATTATATGCTGCAAACAATACTGCAATCGATACTTTTGGTACAGAAATTTTAAATCTTGATCTGGGTTTGCGCCGAGAATTTCAATTCCTGTTTATTGTGGCCAAAATTAGTAAAACTATACTAGGTGCAGATTTTTTAAATAAGTTCAATTTATTAATTGATATAAAGCATAAAAGATTAATTGATGGTGTAACTAACCTTGCAGTTTATGGTGACATTGCACCCATCTCTATTGATGAAAGTGTAAATACAACGAGCAGCTTATGTAAATATTCTGATTTATTTTCTATGTATCCCAATATAACAAAACCAAATTTTCTTGATTCAAATGTTAAACATAATGTAAAACATTATATTATAACTAAAGGACAACCCATAAATTGTAAAGCAAGACAATTAGATCCAAAACGGTTGGAAATAGCTAAAAGAGAATTTAAATATATGCTAGATAATAACATCATTAGTCCATCTAGCTCAGAATGGGCAAGTCCATTACATATAGTAACAAAGAAAGATGGTTTTTTTCGTCCGTGTGGTGATTATAGAAGATTGAATGATTTAACTATACCTGATCGATATAACATACCTCGAATCAAGGATTTTCAACATATTTTAACTAATAAAACTATATTTTCTAAAATTGACATTACTAAAGCATATTATCACATTCCTGTAGCAGATGAAGCTAAGGCAAAACTGCCATCATCACACCTTTTGGACTTTATCAATTCAATGTGATGAGTTTTGGTCTCAAAAATGCCCCTGCAACATTTCAAAGGTTTATAAATGAAGTTCTTTATGGTCTAGACTTTGTGTTTCCATACTTAGGTGATGTGTTGATCTCCTCTTCTTGCGAGGAAGAACATCGTTCACATCTTAAAAATAGTTTTCCAGCGCTTAGATAAATATGGTCTACGGATTAATATTAGCAAATCAGTTTTGGGAGTACCTGTAATAGATTTTTTAGGCTATCAAATATCTGCGGAAGGCTCACAACCTCAACCTCAAAAAATCAAAGCTATCCTAGAATATCCATTGCCAGAAACTATACGCGTATTACGTTCCTTCTTAGGAATGATCAATTTTTATCGTAATTATATAAATAATGACGTAAAACTCAAGCCCATCTACATAAACTTTTGAAAGGATCTACAAAAAAAGATCGACGTAAAATACCATGGACCGATGAATCCAGACAAAGTTTTGAAAATGCAAACAAGATGTTGCTCACATTAGTGTTAATGGCATATCCCAGCTCGGATTACCCTCTGGCACTTCTCACAGACGCATCTGATTGGGCTATTGGATCAGTTATTCAACAAAAAGAACCAAGTGGATGGAAGCCAATTGCATTTTTTCTAAAAAAACTTAATAATGCTCAGAAAAATTACAGCGTTTACGACCGTGAACTTTTGGGTATATATTTATCCATTAAACATTTTAAGCATTTACTTGAAGATCGAGATTTCGATATTTATACTGATCATAAGCCGTTAACATTCGCTTTAAGCAAAACAATGATAAAGCCTCCCGCAGACAACTACGACATCTACAATATATCTCACAATTCTCTACTAACCTATACCATATCAGTGGTCGAAACAATGTGGTAGCAGACAGACTGTCTAGAATTGAGGACATCGATTCACCTATTGTCGATTATGACTTGATAGCAGATGCACAAATTAATGATGATGAACTGCAACAATTGAAATTACCTTCCAAATCATTAGATTTTAAAGAACACCAATTTCTATCAGGAAAGCTCTTGTATTGTGATACCTCTACTTCCAGTATCTGACCATTCATACCAAAAAAATTTTCAGATGACAATATTTAATACAATTCACAGTTTAGCTCATTCTGGAATTCGAACTACTGTAAAAGAAATGACTAAAAGATTCATTTGGCCAAATACGAAAAAAGATGCTAAACAGTGGACTCAAACTTGCATCAATTGTCAGAAAAATAAAATAACTAAACATACAAAATCAGAATATTCACAATTTCAAGCACCAGATGAGAGATTTAGTGTTGTTCATATAGATTTAATTGGACCTTATTCACCTTCTAATGGATACACATACTGCTTGACGTGTATTGATCAGTTTAACTCTTGGATGGAAGTGGTACCGTTATCAAATATCACTGCGGAAAGTATAGCAAAAGCTTTTTATGAGCATTGGATTACCCGATTTGGTGTACCTACTTGTGTTATTACTGACAGAGGCACTCAATTTATTTCAGAACTATTTCGAAGTTTAGCTTCGCTATGTGGTGTTAAAGTAAACCATACGTCTTCTTACCATCCTCAGAGTAATGGAAAAGTTGAACGCCTTCACAGTACCTTGAAAACAGCTATTAGATGTCATAACAACGTTCGTTGGACGGGCACATTACCAACGGTTCTTATGGGTTTGCGAGCTGCTCTACATGAGGACTGTAAATATACAATAGCTGAAATTGTTTATGGCAAAACTATTAAATTACCAGGCGAATTCTTTGAAGAATCCAGATTGCCAATATCTGATGATAATTTTGTAAGCAATCTCCGAAAACAGATGGCCGACTTAAAACCATACCAATCCAAAAACAAATGTAAACAAAAGATCTTTATTCCAAAGATTTGCACACATGCTCACATGTGTTTCTGCGAATTGACAGAGTTAAAACCTTTAGTACCCCCATATGAAGGACCTATTTGGTATTGCAAAGATCCCCGAAAAAACTTTCTTCTATCAATTAAAAATAAACAAGTTAATATTTCAGTGGATAGATTAAAACCGGCATTTGTGTTACAACCTAATGAACTTCTGAATCCAACGTCATCAAATGATCATATATCTGTGCCGAGAGATCAAAGATTTGTACCAAGTCAGCAAGTTGCACAACCAAACACAACAACACGTTGTGGAAGACAAGTATAACTTCCTGTACGTTTCAATGACATTATTGACTTTTCTTCAAAATTATAATTCGTCCATGTCCATTTTAACAATTAACTTGATTTATTGTATGTAAATATTTATATGTAATTGTATTTGTAATTATTTTGTGCAATTTAAATTTGTATCAATGTGTATTTGTTCTCTTATATTTGTATAGATATATTAATACTTCTACCATTTTCAAAGTAACATAACTTTGTTACTGGTAGGGGAGTGATGTAGCGACACCTATTGATGGAAAATGGAATACAAATTGAACGACTTCTACTTTCACTGTTAAAAAGGGAATTTTCCCGCTAGAACGAAAACAGAACGTAGTTGGCGTTAGAAATTGAATAAAAGATGTTGTAAATGTAAAAATTGATTATCGTCTTTTATTTTGCCGCCTGGATTTTAATAACACTACGCAACCTTTACAAAGCCGCCACACCATTATCTAAAGTTGTTGATCTTCCTGACCGATATGAGTCGGAAAGATCAAAATTACTGGATTTGAATTTAGAAAACCACCTTTGGCATTTACAAATATCTAATGTGCTTGGATAAACGTCGCAAATGTTTTTGGTAGCAACTGTTATGTGATTATCCTAGTGAAACTCAAAAGGATACAATTATGGATATGTGCTTCTGGTATTTAGCTGGCCATTTTACCCACAATTGCAAAAAAAAAAAAAAAAAAAAAAAAAGTATTTATTTTCAAGCAGAAAGTCACTTTAACTTAAAATGTCTTCAGCCCATCTTTGAAGTGCATAATGAGCTGCTAAAAGATAAATATTATCACGAGCAGAAACAACATTACTTTCTGACCCCCTTAATATTATAACAGAACATGAAATCACGTAGAATTTTTAATTCATCAACCTCAAAGTAGTGTAGATACAAAAAAGTATGTTTGCTTTGAGGATATATACAAGTATTTCATAAATAAAATGAAACTTTAAAAATCAAAATAATGCAAATAAAGAAATGTAGCATTAATTAACTCATGAAATGACATATATATGGTTAAAAAAATACAGATGTAATTGCAGTACAATTTTTACACAAATTTCAGGTGGCCACTAGTGAATAATTTTTATTTAAAACTACATCAAAGTAGATATAGCCATCCGTCTTCTACATGAACTCAACATGATTTAATAGCATTTTGTTTTTCTATTTAGTTGATTACACAGTCTTTTGATACTTAATGTATGTATACTGCTGTTCAAGTAGCAATGGTTAACTATAAAATGTATAAAACCAGCACTGTTAAGTTCAAGATGATAATTAAAATATAAAATTAAATTTGGAAATTTTTATATTCAATATAGAAAGCTTATATTGAAAATCATCAATACTCTCAAAAAGTAAAATTAAAAAACTAGAAATTGAACAATACTATTTTGATAGTTTTATTTTTGTTTTTTCAATGTTTGGAAAATAGCAGTTTGTAATTTTTTTTAAATATTAGTTTTTCAATGCACTAGCTTTGACTTAAATACTGTGTTCCTTCTTTATCGTCTGTACTTGAATACAGAAATCCAGAAGAAAATCTTAGAAAAATTACAGCTGACATTTTCAGTATTATGGTTTATAACTTCTATACATGAAATAAATAAACATCCATGTGAAATAATAAAATGAATATCATCAAAAAGAAATTAATATTAGAAACATGTTGCAGAAAACTTGTGAAGAGGTTTGAATTATTTTAGTTCTGGAAAAAAAAAAAGAAAGAAAACTGGAAATTCTTTGAATGACCCAAAAAAATCTATAAGATGGACAGTACCAGATGCCCAAGTGGAAAATTGTAATTCAATTCAAATTTCTCAATAGTCTTCAGATTTGAAAATTTCCTCTTCACATCTTAAAAACAAAAATTTTCTCCTATAGGCTTTTAAAACACTACTTTTTGTCCACATATTCAATAAATAGCTCAGTCAAAGATGCCCAAAATTGAACTTCAGGATTGTTTATATTTATATTTCATATAAACATGCATATTAATTTATTTTCATAATTTTTATTTTGGAATAAGTACAACTTTAACAACCATAATTTTCTAAATTAAATTACTTTAATGTTATTTTTTTTATGATTACCATTAAAAACGAGCATGAATGTATATACTTGAGATTATAAAAAATAATATACTTATAAAGAAAATATTCTGATGAAATGCAATAAATGAATAATTTCAAAATTAGCAGCACTAAACAATTCAGAATACTGCTACAAAAAAATTCACTTCAGCTAATGTAACTAATTTAAAATAAAAGCAATTAAAATGAAATATATATAATTTATTTATTTACCTCCATGACCGTCATACACACCAAAGAAACTACAGTCTTCATAAAAATTAGGGATGCAAACAAATCTATCCTGTAATGTACAAACACAGTGGGCTAAAACAATGTCATAAATCATAAAACAAAAAAATAATGTACATTATCAGAAAGACTTAAATACATAATGCATTTTATTTATTATTACAAAGTATTTATATGCACAAAAATAATTCATAATAGCTTCTATATTAACGATACTTAAAAAAATCATATTTGATACCTATTTTTTATAAAAATTTTTAGTACAATTTATGACTTAATTTTTTTTGAGTAAAAAAAATTTTTAGAAAACCTTTATATGACATAAAACCATTTTATGCATAATAAAGAATAGACGAGGAGAAAAAACAAAACAAAAAGAAAAGGGAAGATTTGGAACAAAAGAAAGAAAAAATAGTCTTTGTCTCACAAAAAACTAAAGTTAAAATTTTACATGCTGGTAAAATACAAGTTTTAATAATAAATACTAAAGTATAACTTAGTGATGTAATCTTTAAATTTGACTTGAATTAACTGAATTTTGATTGAATTAACACCTCTAATAACTAAATATAATATTAACATCCTTTATTTAAAATACAACATTCAAAAGACTTAAAAATATTCAATTAATTTAACTATACATAATTATATACATATATATATATATAAATAGCATATAGTTAAATTAATTGAATTATAGATAAAGGAAATAAAAATATTTTATTATTAAATTATTTTTTAAATTTAATAGCCTGTTTAAAAATTGAAATGAAAACTCATGTCCATTTTAAAAAAGAAACTGAAAACAGATTATAAAAAAAATCTTCAAAGTAAATAAGTAAGAATATCATCAGTCCTTGAAAGAGGAACACATGTATCACCACGGGATGTAACATGTATTAATGTGCATGATACTTTCCTATGGTTACCAATAAGAGTAAGACTGAGCAACTGCTCAGTTGTCTCTTTTCTATCGATAGCAGCTATGGCAGCACTCACACACCCAACAATCGAAATCCTCCTTAATTTGATATCTAAATGAATTATTTTTAACAATTAACGGAGGGTGGTTTGGTTTGTCATTCTAGGGTCATTTTGTGCACTCTTTAGGTTAATTAGACACAGACCTACAATTTAATGTGGATTCCAAACCAATAACAAATATCCATGATTCGAACCTGAAATACCAAAGAAAGGCCAGAGCGCTAGCCAACTGGCCGCAATGGAGAGATGGGAAAACTCCTAATTGTACTGATAGTTTCAGCTTTTTCAATCTCTTGCTTTAATTGCTCTCAAGCAAGAGATTTTTTTCTTAAATTCTTTGATTTTTCTTTTTTTTTTTATTACTACTCTATAATTTAAGAAACTTTAAAAGTTCAGATATTTTAACTAACTGTAAGATGTGGAGGTTTTCGTGGTTTTTAAACCACATAGGAACTCCATAACCGGTATGCCGTTGCCCAAACCAGCAAAATAAAAATTTCCTTTCAAAAATTGAATTCCAGGCAGAAAATAGTAGTATTCTTTCATGAAACAGGATCTTAAAATCAGTTGTAAGAAGTCTGGGTAGTTGAATAAAGCACAGCAATTATTACCGAAGGCAAAATAAGATATTGGTTTGAGGAAATCAAAAGAGCTTCTTAGCAAAAAGAAGCAAGCATTTAAGATAATCCACACTCTGTGTATAACACTATGAGACTTCATTCTTTTAATATCCTAAAGACACCTTGTCCTATCTCCAAAAGGAGAAAACATTTATGATGTATCTAGCAGCTCAGACAAGGAGAACATCACTATACTGATAATGGTTAAGGCTATTGCAGAAATTGCTCTTCCATTAACAGTTTTTAAATATCGCAGATTTCAACACATAATAAAGAATGCTGCTGAAAATTGTGATATTGGCAATTCAGATTCTGGCTGGGTGAAGGGTAAAACCTTTATAAATATATTTTGAATGTTTTCTATCCTTATCTAATGGATATAAATGCATCATTTCAGTTATCATTCTTGATGAGTGTAAGTTATAACTTTTGTCATGAAAAAAGATAATTATAGTGGCTTTATACCCTTAACACAACTAGCTTACTGCAACCATTGGATGTCTCAGTTTTTTAACCAACAAAGCAGTGCTGGAAATACTTTGAAGAAAATGGAGATATGTCATGTAACATAAATTATGAGGACATAACAAAATACAGCATTTGCCAAGTATTAAAATAAACTATATTCTATATTTCAATACCAAGTGTCATTAAATCAGAATTTCAATCATGTAGCATCTATTCGATCCTGATAATGTTAATTACTCTAAATATATTAAAGCAAAACACAATGGAATTATTTCCAGCAGAATAATTCAACACCAAATCAACTACTTGGAGCATTTGGAAAGTCATACAGATACCAACTTGCTTTTATTATTTTGAAACACCAAATCAAAAGAAATAGATAGTTAAGGTGATTAATCAGCTTCCATGTTGTATGATGTGTGATTAAAAATTCAAGATGGCAATACAGAAGTTGAAGTAACAACCTCACAGGATTCAGTGCACCCTACAGGTTTGAGTAGAAATGCTTCAAATATTTTCTGTTGTTGCTTGAAATTTTAAAAGCAGGTACAGTTATTGTTTCTTATGAAAGGAAACCTATGATCCTGTATTCCAAAATGCTTTTTCGTGGCTTGGGGAAAAATTTGGCGCTACTAGTAAAAAGAAAAAGAAAAAAAAAAGCTAAAAAGGAGCTAAGTGCATAACATCAGACTACAATAATATATATTTTTGAAACAAAAATAAAGCATCTAAAACGGCTAATTACAGCAAGAATGAGGAAAATTAGAGCCGGCATTTTTTTTTACAAGAAAATTTGGTTTGATGAAGGCAAGGCGCATATCTTCTACACAGTACAATGAGTGTGAGAAACAATTCCATTCAAATACTAACCAAATATTTATGTTGAGGAATTTCAACTAGATAAACCAAGACTCAAGTGATGATCAGTAGGCTTTCACGTGCATGAACTGCATTTATTATTAAGAATTGATTCTAGTGAAAAAGCAGCGATAAATTTGATTAATTTTACTATTTAATATCATTATGTACTTTACAAATGAAAATACTTTTTCAGCATTCGTGTTTTATTAAACAGTAATTTCCAGCTAAAAATAAATTTTTTTTATTTCATGTCTTTATCAATTCATAAAAAATTGTAAAATTCTTTTTAAAACAGCCCTCAAGAAAAATATTTGTTTTATGATACTAGAGTGGTCAAAATAGGATGTAAACATGATCCGAAATCGTACAGATTAGGATAAATTATTTATAACTGACAATCTAAATTATTTCCAGCAAGATTTTACAGTTAACAGAAAGTTAATTAAATTTACAGAAAAATAATATTAGTATGACTTAATATTCTTTAACCAGTAATCTACTGTAAAACTTCGATTTCAAATTTCCTTTAAAAATATGGCCAGAAGTGGAGCATCTAATCTACCAAACTTATTGAATATTTTACCAGTATAATTATTGTTCCAATATTGGTACTATCGGCTTCGTTTACAATAAAAATTCCCAAAGAAAACTAAAATATAACATAAAGGATCTATTTACATAAATTTTCATACAATATTTAATATATAAAAACTTGAATATCTACTTTCAAAATACAAGATAATTTTAAACTTACTTCTTGGTACTTTCTCCAGCCTTGCATTGCAGCAGCACCATAATGAAAAGATCTACCAACACCATCTTCAAATTGAATATCAGTGACCGGTTTAGACAAAAATCTCATCTGATTACCCATCATTAGTAATAAAATAGAAATAAAAGTGTAAAACTCGACCACAATACCGGCACCTAAAACAAAACGTTAAGAGTTTCACAAACAAGAATACGGAGTTTGCGCGGTAGCAATTTTGGAATCGGTGGGAGATGACGTGGCGGAAGTTAAAATGAAACAAATTCAGAAAAAGAGTCACCTGGCGGATAGCAGAATTCATTTATAAGAGACGCACCTGACGGATGTATTATGGCTCATAATAAAGCTGGACTAATAGGCGTAATTAATTCTGATCTCAATCAGGGACATTCCAGAGAACAAGCTACCTTTGCAAACACTTAATGGTTTGCAAGGTGAGAGATTGTCGTTGGAATAGGAGCCGCACATTCGCATCCTTTATGAGGGTAGCTTATCAAAGATCCTTGTGGTCACTGGTGTACTCGTTACAAATAGAAAGTAATTGATAATGATGAATCAGATGCTGTGAGAGAAACTATGTATACTATCGCCTTGCCATTACGACCTTCATCTCTTGGTCAACCCCGCTTTCTTGACACTGTGTTTTCTGCCACTGTTTAACCATTCTTGCCAACATCATTGAATATATGACATCATTTTGAACCAAATATTTAGGGAATCCTTCTATTCGACCGCCCTGCTTGTCCTCAATCAAATGGCGACATATGTTCGCATACCCTACGCAAATCCATATGCAAGGCATTGTCAAGGTAAGTCAAAGAGAGTAGATGGAATCAAATTCAAATGAAAGTTAAGCTCTAGAATTGTGATTTTCTCTTATACAATGTTTGGAAGTTCAGTAGAGAGGTCTAAAGCTCCATCTATTCATTCATTGACCATCAAACTTTAATAATTTGTAAGGTGCATCAATCTAAACGTATTATTTTACATGCGAAATTTCCTGTCACAATCATGTTATTTCATCTTTAGAAGTTGGGGTTTTCCTTAAAGTGAGTTCAATATATATTAACAACATTTTTTACTTACTTATTTATTTAATTTTGATATAACGATGAGGTTTAGAAAGTTTATGAAAAACATTTTTATCAATTAAAATCAAAAGTCTAACAGTGAAGATTATTTCAAATTGTTTAGAATTCATATTTCAATTTAAAATTGTGTAGATTTAATTGTCACAGGATTAGTAGTTAAGTTATATCCTAAAGTAATATAACTTAATTAACAAAAAGAAAATTCTGCCGAAGTTCGTAGTTTGA